>MJUT01048820.1:321806-336226 GCA_002080005.1 Gigantidas platifrons
AGTACAGGAAAAAACGAACAATTAATGAATAAAGCATTAAAAGATCTCTGAAAGTACTTGCAGTTTGGGTGTATAACCTTCAACAGCCCATTTGGACCCAAAATCTGGTATAATTTATTTTGATCCTCACAATGCCAAATAGTAAATCAGACTATAGGTGAAAATTTGAGAACAATATTGACATATCTAAATAAAAACGAAAATCGGACGTCGTTTTATTTTGGTTAATGTTTTTCTAAACATTGAAAAGGTAAAACAAACTTTGCAGATGGAAATGTACTTTTAAGAGAGTATTACGCAACATATACACTATATGAAAATAAAATGTGAAATGAAAATCGCGGGAAAGGGGTAGATAACCAGAGCTAGACGCGGACGTCGTAGAAAACACCCCACTACTATAGCAATGTAAAGTAGAAATACTTGGAGTACTACACAACACTATATGAAAATCGCGGGAAAGGGGTAGATAACCAGAGCTAGACGCGGACTTCGTAGAGAACATCCCCTACTACTATAGTAATGTAGAAATACTTGGAGTACTACACATATATGATATGAAAATGGCGGGAAAGGGGTAGATAACCAGAGCTAGACACGGACGTCGTAGAGAACACCCCCTATTACGCGGGAAATCCTCACTTCCGGTTGCCAATTTCCGGTGTAAAGTGCACAACCTCCGGTTGCGCACACGCTTTGGGTGACCTTCGGTATCCATGGTACTACTACTAGAGTAAGAAAAAAAACGCGGGAAACATCCATTTGTACTACAGTAAGAAAACGCGGGAAACGGTTGCGCAACTTCCGGTTGTGCATGCGCAGAACTTACTTCCGAACATGGCCTCTTCCGGTGGCCCTGGTACTTCCGGTCACGTGACTTGCGTCACTTCCGGGGGCCCTACTACGGCGGATATTGCGCAACTTCCGGTTGCTCATGCGCATAACATACTTCCGGTTGACTGACGTCACTTCCGATTCCGGGCCACTTCCGGTCACGTGACTGACGTCACTTCCGGTCACGTGATTTCCGATCACGTGTCTTCCGGTCGCTCCACCTCGCTCCACCTCTGCAAATAATAACTGAGCTGTACCCATATACTACTTACATTGGTGTCGTTGTTCGGAGCTAATTGTCCATACGAATGCAGGAATAACTGTCAAATGTTTGCTATCAGAGGTGTGATATTTTACTTTTTTCAATCTATTTTTTCCTGGGGTGAAATTACCTGTGTTTGGGTATTGAACCTTTGTTTGAATTATCGATTTTTACAGCACTTCAGCAGTTGACAAGGTCAAGGACAGTATATTGTATAACAAGGTGTGAAAAGATAATTGAACTTACTGGGACACCTGTCAATATTAAATAATATATTGTAGCAGTGGCACAATATGAGTACATTTCAAAAGAAATTATAATCTCTTTGATCAGGTCTTAATTAATGTTATTACTTTTGTATTGTTTTCACTTTCTTTGAATCGATCGTAATTATTTCCTATTTCAAGCTTGACCCAAGCTTTCCTATCTTTGATCACATGAACAGTTCATTATTTGATGAATTAATACTGATTAAAGATTAAACATATCTACATATTTATTATTTAAAACAACCATAATTCACGTAAAGAATGACAAAAAAATCAACTGCTCCATCCGTATCATTTTCATTGCCGTTTTGAACTTGTTTTCAAATTAAACATTACCGATAAACTTCCTGCATTCACAAAACAGCTAATTTTCGCTTGAAAAATGTAGAATAATTGGCTTAAACTCTTTTAACAAAACTAATTTAACATTTCCCTGTCTAAAAATTTTCAAAAATACATGGATTAACAAATACGTGATCTGTGGTAAGCAGTATTTTGCCGTTTGAACGAGGATTTCTGCCGTGAATTTTTTACTGAATTTCTTGCGTTCTATAGATAGCAACTAGAATTTTCCCAGATTTTTTGTGGAGGAAAGGGGTGCGTTCTATGCATCAGTGCGCTTAATAGACACAAAAAGACGGTATTGGTTTTCTATGTTTTTATTTTTCATGTGCGGTTTTTCTTCCTGTGCTGTATGAAGCAAAATAATTTTTATTTTAAAACAACCACGTGCTACTTTATTACATTTTCCATTCCAAATGTTAAGCACTAAAGAATTCTGGCGGAAAGGAGCCGGGGTGCGCAGGTGGAATAGAGCAGGTTTACTCCCGCCTCTTCCCAAACTTTTTTACTAAAATTTTGAAAAGCCGATCTATTACCATGGAACCAAGCAATTTCAGCTAATAAAGAGATAAAAGGGTTCGTCTTGAAGTAAATTGTGTATTGCTTTTCAGTTCTGAGAGCTTCCCACCCTTCCCCTAAATTGTCACACCCTTCCGAAAACTCAACCCCACACATTCAGTACCAGATCTTAAACATATATCTCCCTTCTGCTCTCAGGTCTCCACCTAAGACTGTGGTAAAAACATGTTTTTGCTTTATTTAATTTGTTTATGCTAGAGATTTTGAGCGTATTTGATGACAATTATTCCAGAAACATGCCATGCTCACTAAAATTGATATCTACGTTTGTATTACTATATTGGGGTTGATATCCCTGCTGGTGGACTTAGTCCCCGAGGGTATCATCCGCCCAGTAGTCAGTTCTTCGGCACTGACATAGTTTATTAGATTTATTTAATACTGAAATTTACAGTTCCTAAATAAAGTAAATATTATTAAAACTAAGGTTTTCTCCGTCCGGCATAGGTGACCTTAGACAATGTGTCTATCTTATTTAGCCCCTTTGGTCTTATTTCTCCCAAAACATGGAATTATTTGGCTTCCCAATCTTTCTATTTTGGGAATACCTGTTGAATGTTGTTCCAGAACATGCGCACTAAATTTGATATCTATATTTGCATTGCTGTTGCACTTTCTACCAGGAACAGTCCTTTACTCCTGTATGATTTTGGTACTTTGTGTGTTAGGCTTGTCGTGTAAAATGATGGTCTATCACAGCGATCAACTACCACAGTCATTACCTTTCAATCACAGAGTTTGCAACAACAGAAACACTCTGGATGTGACTAGTGGTGCAGGTACTGCTTTAGCCTTCAGAAGCGACTGAGCACTCCCCCACTATTTCTTAGTGTGCTTTCTTGTCCGTCAATCTTTAGTTTTATACATAGTTTTAGGGTTAAGGTTATATACTGCTTAGCCCTTCAGCATCGACTGAACACTCCCTCACTATCTCTTTAGTGAACTGTTTTGTCCTTCAATCTTTAGTTTTATGTAGTGTTTTGTACATTAATATTTATCTTTTTTTTGGACATTGTATTGTCTGCCGTTTGATTTGTGGTTTCTGATTAACTCTTTTGTATCACTAAAGTTTTCTTCATCTGTGCTATCTGTGAACTTTGCACTAGGCGTTTATGTTGTACATGCAGATCGACTTGCTGTTTAGACCATTAGTGTGTGCGACCTTTGATTGACAACGTGATGTTAATGATTGGTCTGATCTCTGACTGACTGTTTAGACTACTAGTGCGTGTGACCTTTGATTGACGACGTGATGTTAATGATTGGTCTGATCTCTGAATGACTGCTTAGACTAATGATATGTGTGAACTTTGATTGATGACATGATGCTAATGATTGATCTGATATCTGACTGACTGTTTAGACTACTAGTTTGTGTGACCTTTGACTGACGACATGAGGTTAATGATTGATCTGATCCCTGACTGACTCTTTAGACTATTAATGTATGTGACCTTTGATTGACGCCATGATGTTAATGATTGATCTGATCTCTGACTGACTGTTTAGACTACTAGTGTGTGTGACCTTTGATTGACAACGTGATGTTAATGATTGGTCTGATCCCTGACTGACTGTTTAGATTACTAGTGTGTGTGATCTTTGGTGGACAACATGATGTTATTGGTTGTCTCATCTCTGACTGACTGTTTACACTACTAGTGTGTGACCTTTGATTGACGACATGATGCTAATGATTGGTCTGATCTCTGACTGACTGTTTAAACTACTAGTGTGTGTGACCTTTGACTGACGACATGAGGTTAATGATTGGTCTGATCTTTAACTGACTGTTTAGACTACTAGTGTGTGTGACCTTGATTGACAACGTGATGTTAATGATTGATTTAATCTATGACTGACTGTTGACAAGACAATATAAAGAATTTACTTTATTGTTTGCTGGTCACAATTGCAAGTCATGAATATAACATATATATAAACAACATCAATGACCATGAAATATAAATCATAATAAACATTCAATAACACATTAATTGCATATTTGTCAATAAAATTGAATTGTTATGTAAGGCCAAGTCAAGTCACATTTAAATATGAATATGTTTATTTATTAAATTGCTTTATGAATGTTTCATTAATTAATTGTATTGCTTGAATAGGGAAATTAGTTAAATTTTGAATTGCTGGGGAAAATGGCTCAAATAAATATTACTAACAATAAAGTACTATGGACGTCAGCAGTAAATGCTGATAAAGAACTGTTTAACTGACTTTTTGCTTGAACTAAGAATTAAGACATACACGTTACTGAAGCTAATTTTACACTGGGTATGTTTGACTTTTCACATGAATCACACATCTATAATATGAGAAATAAGTAAAGAAATACAAATTTGGATTGTGTCCTGTGATAATTAAATCATATAAAAAATGTAATAAGAAAATCATTCATGAAAAACAAACTATTTAGGATTGTGACCTGTGATAATTAAATCATATAAAACATGTAATAAGAAAATCATTCATGAAAAACAAACTATTTAGGATTGTGACCTGTGATAATTAAATCATATAAAACATGTAATAAGAAAATCATTAAACAAAACCAAACTATTTAGGATTGTGACCTGTGATAATTACATCATATAAAACATGTAATAAGAAAATTATTCTTAAAAAAATAACTATTTAGGATTGTGACATGTGATAATTACATCATATAAAACATGTAATAAGAAAATCATTCTTAAAAAAACAAACTATTTATGATTGTGACTTGTGATAATTACATCATATAAAACATGTAATAAGAACATTATTCTTAAAAAAACTAACTGTTTAGGATTGTGACATGTGATAATTACATCATATAAAACATTTAATAAGGAAATCATTCTTAGAAAACAAACTATTTAGGATTGTGAACTGTGATAATTACACCATATAAAACATTTAATAAGGAAATCATTCTTAAAAAACAAACTATTTATGATTGTGACCCGTGATAATTACATCACATAAAACATGTAATAAGAAAATCATTCTTTAAAAAACAAAATATTTAGGATTGTGATTACGAATATATTTACATTTTAGATTGGTAAACAGGTCATTGCTCACTTCTGCACAACGGGTAATGGTAATAAACATAGTGAATCTTCCATGCTGGTAGAATTTATGGAAACCAAATTGTTTCCTTGACCTTTGACTGGAAACATTTTTCTTAGATTTTCACTGGATGATAACTATGTAAATAATTAAACTAAATACCCAGATGTACTCGATTGTGCAATAACATACCAATCATTGATAAAGAATAAGAATACACATTACAAATATATTTACACTACAATGGAGGAATTTCAAGACCCTTGAAACATAAAACTAAATTTAGCATAAACGATATATCGAAAGCTCATCAATATTATTACGTTCTCTTTAGTTGCACATTTAAAAGATAACTATTCCATAAACTGTATATACTTATAATTGAAATGACACCAGATTCGTTCAGCTTACATAGGAACAGTTTTTGAAGAATGACGTAGGATTTTAGCCGTCATATTGTATTCTTTGATATCCAAAATGTCAATTAATGCAATTTTGTGTTTCTGTTTTATCTATTTATATACATCTCATAATTAAGCAAAATAAGATTGCGATAGTATTAAAATAGTGTGTAGAATTTGTATTTGTTTGAAACATTGTCAAATAAATATCACATTGATCTAAAATTGTATGCAGAATGTATATTGTATACTACATGTAACAAGTACTGATAATTACATATGTTTACTAACGTTAACGAAAGCAGTAACTAACAAGTACTAATAATTATATTATGTTTACTAACGTTAACGAAGGCAGTATAATGTACCGGTAATGTTTGTATTTGATAATAAATGTACAGATCTCAATAAAACTTAGTTCAATTTAAAAATTGATTGAAAATAAAGGCATCATCTTCATTGAAATAATTTCTGATTATATTTTATGCCAATTTGAGGAGTACATGATTGGAAATAACGTCTGAGTTATGACGTCACGGTATTTCAGGATATTTTTGCGACAAAGTCATCAACAATATGCGTGTCATTCTAATTTTTGCAATTTTAGAAAATTTCTTAGAAATATTTTGTACAAAAATAACAAGTAAAACTACATTTTCGATCGTCAAAGCCTCAATTGATGATGTTAGCTCTTCATATACAGTACTGTTATTCCATAATTCTACATACAACATAATATACAAAAGATATATATCACAACAACATGACCTTTATAATATGAAAAATAGGCATAATATCATCAGAAATCACTGTTTAAAACTGAACTTGTCAACCTCTAGTCTCCAATTGTATGACGTCGTGTTTGTAAATGACTAAATATGTATTTAGTATACATAATCATATGACAAAACATGCAAATGCAATTGTTATATAACACATTTTTTGATAGGCTAATGTTTGCCATTATAACCACGGACGACATGACGAAACTTTTTATTTAAATCTGAATGAGCCGCCATATTGAATTCTTGAAATCCAAAATGTCAATTGATACATTATGATTGCAAATAAAGGCATCGTCTTAGAATAATGTATCATCAGATTTTATCAGAAACTGAAGCGCAAATCATGGGAAATAATGTCAGATGTGTACTTTATCCGCTAACAAGTTTCCTATGATGTCACTATTTTTCATGACGTTTTTTTGCCAAAGTCATCTTAGCATAAATAAAAATAGTTTGTCTTGTATTAGAAAAGAAATAGCAAGTACAACTTTATTTTCGACAGTCAATTCCTCAATTGTCTCCGGCAACTCTTCAAATACAATAGTGATTTTGATTTTTGGAGTTTTAACGCCACTTTCAGCAATATTTCAGCTATATCATGGCGACCAGGTTTAGTGGTGGAAGAAGCCAGAGTACCCGGAGAAAACCACCGAACATGGGCAAGCTACTGATAAACTTCATCACTTGCTACTGCGAGTTGAGTGCACCCTTTTTTGAAATTTAGAAAGACGGGCACGAACCCACGCCATAATTGGTGATACAGATCCTGGATCATTTAAGTTAACAGATATTTCGTATCGTTTGCATTTTTCGTTCGCCTCGTTTGCATGTGCCGTTCGTTTGTTTTTTTCGAGTCAAAAACAAAATAAATTGTGCATTAAAAATTCATAAACACAATTAAAATATATATCCAGTGGAATCATTCAAACGGGCATATGCACAAAGTTAGAGGGTATGCGATGTTACCAGACTGGACTATTTTATTAATTGTTTAAAGGGAAAACATATTTAATAAATTCCTTTTTTTCTATTATTTACTCTACGGACAAATAAACCAGAAATCATGTGTACCATCTATATGTATGTAAACAAACGCCTCTGGCAGTTTCAACTGGGAGTTGACATACACTGCAGGTGTGAAATGTCAACTCTTAATTTCATTCCAATCAATATACTATTTATGACCTTTTTAAGCCACTCATCTCTCGGACAACTTGACCGGGGAAAATAACTGATACACCTATGTCTGGTTGTCAATACAGAATCGGAATAATTATATAAATATAAATTCTAAATAATCATATAATTATATAAATATAAAGTCATATTTGGAACTCAAATATATGAGATTTAAAATTTAATCATAAATATAATTATTAAACACATTGATAATATAAACTATTTAATATAAATTGTATTATCCTATTACTCAACAGACTAATTTATCATTTATATATCCATTTTGTATCAATTGCGTATAAAATATAAGATTAGTTAATCACGTTAATTTGCACAAAAGTCATTCAAATAAGAACATAATACTATATATATATTGCACTTCTATAGAACCAGGATCATTTGTCATTGGATAATATATGGTTACATCTATGCTCCAATGATTCGTTCGTTCGTGTATTGTGCGTTCGGTTCGTGTATCGTGCATTTTTCGTAGCGTGTATTCGTTTTTCGTTCGTTTGCGTTTCGTGCGTATTGTAAGCTTATACGATCCAGGATATGTAGGCTTGTATGAGTTGTGAGGTAATCCAACTACCTAACTCATTGAGCCACCCAGGCCCGAAAATACAATAGTGTTATTCCTTAATTCTACTTAAAACATAATATACACAATATATATAACACAACAACATGAACTCTATAATATGAAATATAAACATCATAGAATCAGAAATCACTTTTATAACACTGCACTTGTCAACCTCTGTTTTCCAATTTTCTGACGCGTGATTGTAAATGACTAAATATATATCTATTATACCTAATCATATGATAAAACATTATACTTAACCACTTAATATATTATACCAGCTAATATCTTCATGCTCAGATATCATTTATCTTAGTTTTAAGGAGTGCGTATTTATTTATTTACACAGGAATGACTTGAAAAACAAGTTTTAGTGGTACATGTTGCTAAGTATTGTAATTATATAATTAAGCATGTTGTTAACCAGCAGTATTGTTTGTACTTGTACATAATTTAACAGACTTAGGCATATTTGTTTGCTAGAAACTCGAGTCCTCTCGGATCACTGGTTTGCATTGCCTTCATCAAAATACGAATTGTTGGCTTAACTTTACGAATTGTTTTCCATTTTTTCAAAACATCAAAAGTTTGACTAAATATGTCCTTTGAATACTTGAAAAGAGTCTGTTCAATATCCGTCATAATTAATCCTAGTTCAACTCCAAGCTGCATAGCACAGTTCCCAACTTGCTTTGATAATTCTTCCAATACCTCATCGTCAGGAATCTGTTGTAGTGCAATGTTATCAATATCTATAACAAATAAATTGGCTTCATTAGATGTCTTTAAATATTTTTTTAATATTTTTTCATAAATGACTGTTTGTTATTTAACATCATACAAACTTAATTTCAGCTATATTGACTGGTTGTTAGACCTATGTATGGATAATTTAATTTAAGCAACATCATGTTTACAAAAGAATACACTGAGTTCGGATGACGGTTGTGAGTAACCAAGCACGTCTTAGTGAGGAATATAGGTAAAGTATTCCTGCTAGGGTTTGACAGGTAATAATACAGCAGGCTTGGGGTTTGTCAGGTGATAATATAGAAAATCTTGTGGCTATCATAGAACTTATGAACCCCCATGACATTGGAAATACATGATGGACGCCATTAATGTCCATAGACATGCTAATCCTTATCACATTAAGACAACATGACACATGCCAATAATGTCATGAGGCATGTCAACCATTAACAACACATGATATACTAACACTGAAGGAATTAGACAGCATGACGGGTGTCATTAATGACATATGCCATGATAACGCTTTAATAATTAGGGCAACATGACATAAAGAGGCATTAATATAAGTTTACGTACAAATATATCATATTCTATTCAGCATCTATTACTATTGTATTTATAAAACTTACCATACCTAGTCCAACTATTTTGCGTTTTTATATTAAAGATTTTACATACCCAAAACCTCAACGTCCTCCCTAAATACCTGTAATACACAAATAAGTCGATAAGTAAAGTAATTACCTATTATATAAAATACACTGTAAAGGTAATGTGACAGATTAAACAACAACATATTGATAACAAACTAATAACATAATTCAATGTGCACAAAGCACATCATTCTTGTCAGAAACCAAGAACATTTGAGCCACATTTCCCCACAAAGATATCATGGTGATCTGTACTTATGCCCCAAAAAAGCCAACTGAGTTCTAGTCGAAAATCGTGTACTATTGATAACACTATGTTTACTCTTCTGAAGCACCTAATTTCATTCCTGGTTTTAGTGTACTATTAATAACTATCTGTTTATTCTTCTGGAGCATCTGATTTCATTCCTAGTTCTAGTGTACTATTAATAACTCTCTGTTGTTTTCTTCTCTAGCACCTGATTTCATTCTTGGTTTTAGTGTACTATTAATAACTCTGTTTACTCTTCTGGAGCATCTGATTTCATTCCTGGTTCTAGTGTACTATTAATAACTCCCTGTTTACTCTTCTGAAGCACCTGATTTCATTCCTGGTTTTAGTGTACTATTAATAACTCTGTTTACTCTTCTGAAGCACCTGATCTCATTCCTGGTTTTAGTGTACTATTAATAACTCTGTTTACTCTTCTTAAGCACCTGATTTCATTCCGGGTTTTAGTGTACTATTAATAACTCTCTGTTTATTCTTGTGAAGCACCTGCTTTCATTCCTGGTTTTAGTGTACTACTAATAACTCTGTTTATCCTTCTGGAGCACATGATTTCATTCCTGGTTCTAGTGTACTATTAATAAATCTCTGTTTATTCTTCTGAAGCACCTGATTTCATTCCTGGTTCTAGTGTACTATTAATAACTCTCTGTTTACTCTTCTGGAGCACCTGATTTCATTCCTGGTTTTAGTAGAGTGTGTCTCGCTCTATCTTTAGTTTTCTCTTTTTTCTCTCTGTAGTGTTTTGTAGATCATCGTTTGTTACAGCTTCTGGCTACCCCTTTAGTATCTTCCCATATTTCTGACAGAGAACCAGTTATCTATGACTTGAATTAACTGAACACATGTCATATATGACCTTCCTTAAAAAGCCACCTACTGACATAGAACCAGTCCGATGTGACATTAGTTATTATCTACCTGACAAAGAACTAGTCATATATGACATTATTTATTATCTACTTGACATATAATTAGTCAGATGTCATTTGTTATTACCTACCTTTTATAGAACCAGTCAGATATGACATTATATAATACCCAACAAACAAAGAACCAGTCATATATGACATTAATACAACTTAACCCGCATAGAATCAGGCAGATATGACATTAGTTAATGCCTACCTGACATATAACCAGTTAGATGTGACTTTACTTATTACCTACCTGACATAGAATCAGTCATTTATGACTTTAGTTATTACCTACCTGACATAGAACCAGTCATATAGGACATTAATTATTGATATGACTTTAGTTAATACCTAACTCACAAAAAAACAGGCAGATATGATATTAGTTATTACCTACGTGGCAAATAACCAGTCAGATATGACATTACGTATTACCTATCTGACATAGAACCAGTCAGATATGACATTAGCTATTACCTACCTGACATAGAAAGAGTCAGATATGACATTAGTTATTACCTACCTGACAAAGAACTAGTCAGATATGGCATTAGTATGTCTCCCCGTCGAATGAAGGGAGACGTATTGCTTTAGTCTGATTTTTTCTTCTGCTTCTTCTCAGCGAAGCTTATCCGGACCATAACCTTTTTGTCTTTCCAGATAGGTCAATGATATTTAGTATGTGGGTGCATGACAATAAGACAGTGTGTCGCGTACCGCAATGACCTTCGTGTGACATTGACCTTTGACCTCAATGTCAAATAATTGTTTTTTTAAATATTATTTTCTTGTCCGGGCCATAACATTATTTGTCTTTTGAGATAAGTCAATGATATTTGCTATGTGAGTGGATGACCATAAGGTGGTGTGTCACATACCATAATGATTTTAATGGGACCTAGACCTTTTACGTCAAGGTCAAATAATTGTTTTTAAATAGTATGTTCTATGTTGGTGCATGACCATAAGGCGGTGTGTTGCGTATCGTAATGACCTTCGTGGGACCTTGACCTTTGACCTCAAGGTCAAATAATATTTTTTTTAAATAGTATTTTATTGTCCGGGACATAACATTTTTGCCTTTTGAGATAGGTCAATGATATTAGGTATGCGGGTGCATGACTATAAGGCGGTGTGTCACGTACCGTAATGACTTCCATGGGACCTTGACCTTTTACGTCAAGGTCAAATAATTGTTTTTAAATAGTATTTTCTATATGGGTGCATGACCATAAGGCGGTGTGTCGCGTACCATAATGAACCAGTCAGATATGACATTACATATTACCTACCTGACATAGAACCAGTCAGATAAGACTTTAATTGTTACATACCTGACATAGAACCAGTTATATATAACTTTAGTCATTACCTACCTGACACATAACTAGTCAGATATAACTTTAAATTGTTACATACCTGACATAGGACCAGTTAGATATGACTTTATGTATTACCTACCTGACAAAGAACATGCTGGTTATAATCAATTTTAGTTAAAGCATCAGATAAATCCTTGAATGATATTTTCTTCATCTTTCTTTTCTTTTGCTGTCTCCAATCACAGAGTGCAACAAAGTTGACGACTTTTACGTCATATCCTCGATACTGTTCTATAATATTCTTCCATGAAAGGTTGGACAATCCTAAATGGATGACAAGCTCTTGAAATATACCATGTGGTACAAGAGCAGCCAGTCTCACAAGATGTTGGTCAGTTGGACACAATGTCAAATCCTTGGTGTCAAGACCTGCAGAAAAGAGACATATCAAATATAAAAGGGGAGATAATATATATATCAAATACAAAATGGGAGCTAATACATATTTTATACAGGTCATTACAGTACAAAATGACAAATAATTGGTATCATAATCTGTAGTTAAAAGGCATATGCTATGTAATTATATATATAATAGTTACTGATATGGAGGGCAATATCAGGATATAAAGACTGCCCAACTGTCGTGGTACGGACCAGTGAAAATGATATTTCTCGAGCCGGAGGTAAGGGAAATTTTTTTTTCATGGTCCGTACCATGACCCGAGGGTAGTCTGTATATCTTGATATTGCCCTCTATATCAGTAACTATTGTGTTTATTGAATTGAAGACACACTAAATATAAAATGTTCAAGAAATCACGAAACCTTAATAGAAACTGCAATTTTAGGAATAGATAGAACCTTACATACAGACAAATGAACATTTTAATGTACTTTTAATCAGGATCATTGAAGGTGTTTTAAATTTATATTAATGCTGCTGATATAGACTGGTCCGTAAACTGTGCATAGACCGGTAGTACCGGTCTATTCACTGTTTTTGGACCGGTCTATATCAGCAACCCAGATTGTATCGCGGAATAGTGAATGTCACATGGAGAGTGTTCAGCCAATTAAATGCATGCTTTTTATTCTGATATTCAATAAAATGGGGATGTACTATATACCAAATATAAAAGGGAATGTAATACATATACTATATAGGTCATTACAGTGCACAACGAATATCAAATATGTAATAGGACAATCATTAATGGTTTTCTCCATGTTTTTTTTTATTATTTGTAGAACGAATGTAGAATACCCAAGACAATATACACAAACTGAACATTGATGAAGTGGATGTCCATTTATTTCCAATAACGCAGAATTCATATTAAAATACTAAAATAACAGTATTTAAATTGAGGAATATTTTACATAAAAAAACAGAGCCACGAGGTAAGCTAGTAATGCCAGGCATTTAGGATAGAGTGTGGTAGTGTCAAACATGGTTTTGAAAGTGAGCCAAGCAAAAATTATTTTTGCTCAGATTTCTGGAAAGAAGATTATAATATCATTGTTTTCTAAAAATATGTATAATCGTTATAAATCAGTTGAAAGAAAAGAAAAGAAATCAAAGGAAATATATGTTCAACTACTCATTGTAATTTAGCTGCAGTTAAGATATGAGATCATTTTGACTGATAATAATGCAGAAATAGACAAATAAATTGATCTGTTTAAAAATGGCCGCCATGTTGAATATAATGTTGGGATGTCGGACACAATATTGAGTGGGGATCACCCAATAACAATCCCAGATAAATTTGGTGTAATGTGGTTAAAATTATTTAAATAAGGGTAATAACAAAATTATCGAACACAGAGCAATCTTGCAAAGGGAAAGTCAAAACTCATAAATCAGTAAACAGACAAAATCAGTCAACAACCGGGAAACTGGGAAACCGCAATGGCCCTGACTTGGTACAGGCATTTCTAAAGAAATGGTGGATTGAATCAGATTAAATGTGAGCGTCTACCAGGATATGCTTAATTTGCATGATCTCTATCAATCGACAGAAAGGGAAAACAATATTAAAACCCTGGAATATGTTAATTACTTATTGCCATGTAGCTGCATCTAAATTTGTGCTGATTTTGACAAATAATAAATTGCAATAGACAATAAAATAATTATCTATTTTTAGTAACAGTCGTCATCCTAAATTGGGGATGGGCTGCTCGACACA
>MJUT01048828.1:13345-55222 GCA_002080005.1 Gigantidas platifrons
AAGATGCTATGTTATATTTATTCATTTGTTTGATTCTGGAATATTGTTGATCATTGATTTAAACAAGAAAAAAGGGAAAAAAGGGGGTGAATTTTACAGTTAAATAAATGTTATATAATAAATGTTATATTTCGACAGTTAATTAACCCGTCACGTAATCTGGGGCACGGGTCACTGTGAGTAGCATGTGTAGTCTATTTTTATCTTGGACAATAGTTTATAAATACAGAATCTTGACAATGTAAAGGAAAGATGCTATGTTATATTTATTCATTTGTTTGATTCTGGAATATTGTTGATCATTGATTTAAACAAGAAAATAAGGGAAAAAATGGGGTGAATTTTACAGTTAAATAAATGTTATGTTTCGACAGTTTAAAGAGAAAAATTTTAATTTGTTGCGACTAAAGCTTAAATCAGCGTTAAAAATTGAACAAATATCAGTGGTTTTGTAAATGAGAGGAGTTTGAAATAAAAACACAGGACCGGACTTTAAACAAAAATAATAATCCAGGATTATTTGAATATAGAAAAATGTCAACAACAAATTATCGCTACGTCGAGTATGGATATCACGTATATTTGAAGTTATTATATGGACATACGACAACCCAATTTCCGGAAACTTAATGTCAGCAACATAATAGTTTTTTTATTAAAAAAAAAATCCAGGACCCCTGTGTCCATGAATTTTTATGGTATACAACCAACATATTCTACATTCTTAGCTAATTGTCAGTTAACTAACAATATTCAGGCCCGTACCCATGCTTTTTCAAGGGGGTTTAACTAGCGCTGGAACATTGTCTTGCGGTCATGGGTAAACATCCAGACTTTGGTAGTTTAATTTGAACGAACCGGCGAACACCCACTGCCTACATATGTGGGATGCACACACTCTACTGGTGTACTGTCCATCTTTAAGTTGTCTTAATGTATGTGAATGAGTGGGTTTTTTTAGTTGAAGCGAATCTGATGGGTTTTTTTTTATTGTCTGGAGAAATAAAAATAAAGTAATTGAGGTTTTACACCATTAATATCGAATTGAACACCGCCACTTTTTTGTGTCTGTCCCATGTCTGACCTAGATTTCCATCGGTTTCTGTCTTGTACCTTTTATCATCACCGTATGCTTTTTTATGTTTCTATATAGCCACCTTGCTAGAAAATCCCTTCCTACTTCGGTACTATACGCTTGCCCCTCCTCTTTTATTTAAAATATCGTCGAATAGGTTGTGGTGTTGTGGATGAAAGGTTGGAGAGTATGATTTTGTGTAAAAAAATGCAAGTTATTTAACAGACTGATGAAAAAATATATACCGTTGAGCTACTTCACACCAAGAAAGCAGATGTCCTTCGATGTTTTTATAGTTTTAATTTCATTTGTTCCTATAATTACGATACATTTCTATAATAAGGTTATAAACAAATAATCTTCGCTTACTTTCAGAAAGTAAAGGCCATATTAAAAACGCTAAAAACATTCCACTACAGTCTCTGATGAATAATGAAGATGGTACTTTGAAAAGTGTACAGGACATACAGAAAGGTTTGTAAAGTAATTATTAGTTAGTGAGAATCCAAGATATAAACTGTATTTCAATCATAGTCGGTAAAAACCAGAAATTCTCGTTGTCATGTGATCGTTTTAAAACACATGACGACTGTCTTTATAGCCAATCAAACCACAGCTTTTAAAAAGGAATTCCTTGCAAATTATGGGAACCGACATTTTTCTGTATAGCTGTTCCACGTGAAAGAAGGATATTAGCAATATCAAACGATGATTTTGATTGGTAACTATTAATAACCTTTTTATCCAACGAAATGATGATTTCTCTGTCAGTTGACCCACCTCAGTATTGCATTTAAAAAAAGATAACTTATTTTCGTTATAGAATCACCTGTTATCAGAGATGTACAAGAATCGGTTCAGTATTAACAGTTAATTCAAACGTGAATATCATTTCAAAACGTCATTTACCGAATATTAACTCGGGTACTCCGGAAGGGTAGGAAGGTCCTACTGACAACCGTAGCGTATGAACTTTGAAATGTAAAACACACCTGCTACAAATCCGGTGATAAGTCATGAATGACTGTGATTACGACAAACGGATCATATCCGTGGTCACGTGAGACACAGATCGTAACAGTTAACCAAGTCATAGTGGCGACCGTAAAACTTTCGAAGTGATGACTTCGACATTATCACTAGGAACTCTTGGTTTATTAGCTTACTTGTTAGCAACAACCCTCTATCAAGGAAATCAAATCGTGATAGGAATCACATGCTCTGGAATATCGCATCAACTGAGAGATATTTACTCCATATGCAGGTGATACCGGAATATTGCTACACAAATGGAACGTTCACAATGGGAAAATTGAAATTATCACTTTCGTCTTTTAACTGTAAATCAAATAAAACGATCGTGCTGGGATGGTGGTTTTTATGGAAATCTTGTTCCCACAAGGATAAGAGATCTACGCTGAGCAGAGTGAAACTATTTTTTTTGTAATGAAACATTTGCTTGGTTCTAAGTTTTGGATATACATATATAATGTCAGTCAAATATTAACGTTATAGCCGAAAGTAATATTCAGTCATGAGATTAAACGTATTTATAGACAATTCTAACATGACGCCCTTCTTTCGTTTTGTAAAAAAACGAGCGATTTATCGATTGAGTATAATCTCATTAGCACATGCGCCGCTGCATGTGCCTGACTTTCCCGTCGTAAATGTACATACTGATGAATTATCGTCTGCTCGAATTTAGCAGCATAAATATTGTGTGCGACATTGTCTGCAAAGGTAAATATAGATTACCGTCTTCTGATCAAAGTATATTACCGTATATGTACTCTTAGACATATCAGAATCGAAGTAATTCATGGAAACCAGAATGTGTTTTGAGTTTTAACATATTAGTAAATTTTATCCGCCAACCCATGTTAAAACTCAAAACACATCCTGGCTTCCATGATTTATTTCTTAAATAAACACTGAGCTACATATATTTTTGTATCTTCAGAATTTTCTGCAGCAAAAGTTGACCTCAATAAGCCTGTTATAACCTATTGTTTTAGTGGTATGTCATCGTGTAGCCTCACATTTATATCACTGATGTGTGGTTGTCCTGATGCCTCTGTATATATGGTATGTTGTAATAAATATTGTGACAAATTAACGTGATAAAATGCCGTCGTCCATTCAGATATGACGTTGCTGTCAATTATATTAGGGGAAGTAACTCATTGATTATTGAGTTCTAATTGTTGCTCAAGATTGTGTAGTTTCTTTTTGTGCCTTTTCCATTGCATATTCTGTCATTCCTCGATTTACGCAGGACCCTGGTGGCTCACTGAGTTAGGTAGTTGGGTTCGTGCCTGGCTTTGTAAATTACAAAAAGGGTGCACTCGACTCGCAACCAGAAGTGATAAAGTTTACCAGTTGTTTGCCCATGGTCGGTGGTTCTCTCCGGGTACTCCGGCTTCTTCCACCACTAAAACTGGTTGCCATGATATAGCTGAAATATTGCTGAAAGTGGCGTTAAAACACCAAAAATCAAATCAAATCGATTTACGGTTCCCATTGACCCCATTCTTCAAACTGTTCTTATGCGAAATTGCCAGTAAAACCAGTGGTCATCGGTATAGGTCTAGAAACTCACGACAGTGCTGTTAGGCTTGTGGCCAGAAGTCAGCTACATTAATGAATCACCCGGCCACACATGCATGCCTCTTGGTTATGTCAACAACATTTTAGCCAATTCGAGGCGGTCAGGTTTATTAATAGAGGAAACCAGAGTATCTCGAGAAAACCACCAACCAGCGGCAAGTCACTAACAAGTTTATTGACAAATTGTATTGCTAAAAAATTGGCTGAAGTACACATCGCCACCAGAGATATTCGAACTCACAAATTTAATGTTAATAGACATTGATTAGATAAGAAGACAGGGTCATCGTGATGTATTATATAGTTGGATTTACAACTATCTATGCAATCAGTGCCTTATCACCATTAATATGATTACGAATCCCCTCATAGCGAGGTGTACTCAATACTCCGGTTTTCTCCAATAATAAAACTGCCCGCCACAACATAACTGAAATATTTTGAAAGTGGCATTAAACACCATAACCTATCTCCAGCCCTGCATAGGAAGATGAAAATGCAAAATATCCTGCGATCACGACCAATTTGACCCCTTGCATCTCTATCCAGTGAATGTACATAAAGACAAAACGTCTATAGGTGATAGTTTTCTGTTTAAATACATTATTGACGTCCTCATTTTGTAAGAGAGAATATGGATGTAAATAAACATGAGAGACTTTACAACGTAAAACACATTTAAGTGAATGAACAGCAGCTTGTATTGCTGTTCTACATTTCACAGTCACAATTAGTAAGAAAGGATATTGATTTAAAACAGTAGAAACCTCAATAATGAACAGAACTCATTTCCTTAAGATGAGCATGAAAAGTCCCCCCATTGTCTACATCAGATAATAACATACAAATCTCATTGTATTGTGTATCCTTTGATTTACGGTTTCTGATTACCCATGTGATATATTTATACTTTTCTTTTAATCACTGAATTAAATTTCAATTTATCAACATCGATGGAGATTCTTTGAAAATTCAGGAAATTGTTTAAAATTATGTTCTCACCAATGATTAACTAAATATAGATTAATATTCGAGTCACATGTCATTTAATACGTGTTTTGATTGGTTCAAGAGATTGAGGTTATTTGTCAATGAACGGAATCTATAAATAGACGCTGTTCTTAAAGCGTCGCGTGTCGTTGTCATCAGGCGATTTTCTTTAAATGAGGCACCTTTGGGGTTAGATACGATAACGTAACCCTCATTCCGCTTGTGCTCCATTTAGGGTTACGAATCGGTTCCATTCAACGTATGGGAGCAGCGTCCGGAGTGATTCACACCGGGCGGTTTTTTGTCCTAATTCCGTTGTAAGTGGTAGGAAAAACTAACGGGATTGAAAGATAAAGATATTTAGGTAAACCTTGAGGTGTTAAGTAAACGCTGCATCAATCCATGGTAGACTTATATCCATCTGAAAATTTGAATGCATGAAATCTTCTTTCTGTCCGACATTTTGTTTACAAGTTGCTATTTCACGTGCACATGCCTCGTTTTGGAGATATCCTTATTTACATGTCGGTTGTAAACATCGTAGTAAAAGTTTTCCATATTTGGCATTCAGATCCACATATATGGATAGGCTCCGCCCATCACGAGAGTCTACGTAAGGTGTTATGGCGGACAAGTAACAATTTTCAAATATGAAACAGGTCTTGAAGATAGAGACAGGTATTGTAACACTTATTTCATATCACCATTACTTAGAAATTGTTGGGAATAATAAGTTATGACCAGATATGCAAAAAGAAAGTTGAAATATTCCCGGAATGAAATTTTTAATTTGCTCCAATAGGTTGAATGAGATCGATTCGTAACCCTAAATGGAGCACAAGCGGAATGAGGGTTACGTTATCGTATCTACTTTGGGGTTATTAGTATTTAGATTTATTCCCCGATTCTTTGCCTTATTTTGAAAAAAATAGATATATTTTTCAATATCATTACAAAAAGTTTGAATTAATTTATAAGTATTGATCGTAATTATTTGTTCGGTTCATTCGAAATCACCTCAGTCATGTTGTACATACCCTGACGTAACATGATACGCGGGTTACACGGTGTGTACAACCTGATTGAGGTGAATTCTTCATGAACCGAACAAAAATTGCGATCAATCCTTAAATATTTCTAATTTTATTGACAGGGTGGATTCACAGAATGGAGTAAGAGGGCTGACGACCATCTTGTCGAGAAACATTAAAATTCCATTTTCATTAGACAAAGTGAAAAAGCTTCGAGATACAATCTAAAATGTTTTAGAAACCCGATTACAAATGTTTCCACAATTTCTTCTTTTATATGGCACATAGATTTGTGGTCAGTGATACCAGGAATGTACCTTTATCTGAGAAAACTGACACACCAAGATTGTAATGTATTAGTATGACCTGTCAGATTCGCCATTGCCCATGAATAAAGATGGCTATTAAGCGATCCATGTTGCTAATCTTATTTATTGTCTGTGTTCTATTTTTTATTTGTTTATTTTGTCTTCGCTCTGTGTCTTGTACACAATTCTGTCTCTGGATTGTCCATTCTGTATTGCCTCTTTGGTTTTCTGTACAATGTTGCAATTATATACACTCCGACAAAAGTTAAGCACCACCCTATATTTTTATCGATATATTTGTTTACATCAATACTGTTAAAACAATAAAATAGATGTCACCATTTTTCTTACACTTCTTAAAAGACTACACCAAGGGCTCTAAAATTACCAATCTACGAAGATTTTATCATCCTGAAAGACGTGACTATGACGTGGCAAAAATGGGGTTCAAAACAGGCGCTGGAAAAACGTAAAACCAGTTTGTCTTTGATGGAAGTTTTTAACATTGCATTAAAATGCAGAGTCTTCAGATTTTAAGAACTTTTAAATGCATTTATTGTGAAGTTCTGTAACACGCCTCGTCATGCTTCGCACAAGACGCCTAAGCCGTTCTTGGGGGAACTGTTGCCACTCCTGTAAGATAGCAGTTCTTAATTCGTCAATATTTTGACATTTTGGATTGCGTTGGTTAATTTTTCGGCCAATAAAGTCCCATACATGCTCTATAGGGTTCATGCCTGGCGACATCGCAGGCCATGGAATTGTCTGAAAAGCCTCTTGCTGTAAAAAATGTTGTACAATTTGGGCTCTATGTGGCCTAGCGTTGTCGTCCATGAACATTGGCCTGTCAGTCAACGCATGATTGTCGAAATGGGGGACTACGCGTGGAGCGAGCACATTGTCCCAGTATTTTTGGCCTGTCAGATTACCATCAAGAACGTACAAGTTCAACTTACAGTCAAAGGAAAAACAACCCCAGACAGTTACACCCCACCCCCAAAAGCAGCTGTGCCCAAAATGTGGTTGTCCTGAAATGAAGTGTTTCGTTAGCGCCAAACCCTTGCACGACCGTCGGTAGGGCGTAACAAAAAACGACTTTCATCAGACCAGTGGACCCGTCTCCATGTGCGAATAGTCCACCCCAAATGATCATGTGACCAGTCAAATCGAGCATGGCGATGACGTAATGTCAACTGTGGACGTTTTATGGATCGTCGCGCTCGCATTCCCTGATGGTGGAGACGTCTGATTACAGTGCGTGTGCTAATGTGGCCTCCAAACGCTAAATTACCAGCTGTACTGAACGGCCGTTGCCGCGCCCGTCTGGATATGAGCCGGTCCTCTCTCGGCGTCGTTTTGCGAGGTCTACCTGCACGTGGACGGTCAGTAACATTCCCCGTTTGACGAAAACGCTGCATCAGTCGTACAATGATGGAATGGTTAACCCTGAAGTGGTCTGCCACCCTTCTATGGCTAAGACCACCGTTATGCATGCCAACAGCTTGCCACCTTTCTGGTATGGTTAATTTTCGCCGCACCATACCAAACCAATAGAAAATGAAACTTAAAACTCTACACAAAAAAAAATCAGCTTTCGTTCGCAAACACAAATGTTGAAAAGTACACGTGGCACTTTACACACCCTGTCATATACACATAAATAAAAATCGATCAATAACATGTTTCACAGGTAAGTAAGTTTATGTGTACAGGTAACGAAAACAGCAAACCGATTTGAAATAAGTTCATTATTAGAAAAGATATTATTAAAACAAGTCAGGTGGTGCTTAACTTTTGTCGGACTGTATATAATGGTCGTCAATTTTATTGATGATGAATAACGACCCTCAACGTTTTATCGAGTATATCACGACCGGAATCGTCAGTAGATGACATCACAGACTGTATGGTGTTGGTAGGCACACATTGTATATATACATATTATTCCAACTGTCGTACCATGTGCCATGAGCGCACCTTTGCGAGTACAATTTGAAAATCGAAGTGACATGCAAACAATCATATCTTTTAACAGCAATGTAATTATGACTACAACCTCTCTCCAACTAGACTGCTTACTCTCCTAATTAAATTAATTTCACACAGTAAAATCGCGAACAGCTCGCCGTGAACGATAATAATGACTACAAAGGACACCCATATTAATCAACGGATACCATGCACATCTCTGCAAATAAAATGTCAGAGTGGAGAAAGGAGGATATGGTGTTTAATGCCACTTTCAACAATATTTTAGTTATACAAAAAATGTATCATGGCGGTCAGTTGTTTATTGGTTGTGAAAACCACAAACCTGTTGCAAGTCATTGACAAACTTTATCACATAAAGTTGTACCGAGACCATTGCCGTAACTACATTGAGGCATATGCCTCATACCGAAATTGACGATTTTTTTTTATATACAACGATTTTATTTAAAAAATATATAATATAAATCTCTGTTCCAATATAAACGATATCCACTGAATGAATTCGTGGTTACCGTTCGAAATCTACCGACATCTTTGTGATGAAAAACATTTAACGGACTTCAAATACATCAGACATCAAACAGGTTTATCGAACACTCGATGATTTAAGGCATACGTCATCCTTTTCACACGTTTCAATCTTAGTCCGGTCGATGCCCTGGTGCATTTAGCGTCACGATAGCACTCGAGTGATGTCTACTACTGGCTTTAGACGGGTTTGTTGTTTGGTCCAAAGAAATGTCTTTGACTTAAATTTAGCTTGGCCCATATTTTTACGGGAATTTAGTCCAATATATTTTTAAGTTCAAATTTCAAGTCACGTCTGTATGTTGCGCACTCTCATTCTCGGTCTTGCGCAGACTTAAGACCTGGGTAAGGTCAACAATGATGGGAGAAATATGGCTGTGGATCGGGAAAACATTTTAAGACAACATGATGTCTCTGGTCACCGTAAAATTGGAAGATTTTTTATGGACAACTAAGACATGTTCAAATCTTAATTCCTCTTACAATAACATAAAAAAAATACCTATTTTGACCTCTCATTTTAACATTTATCCCAGCCTTGTACACGAAAACACTAATATAAACATACAATTGATTGATTATAAAATGTCTAGTTGATATCAGTCATTTTTCCCCATTAATTTGAATATGTAATCTATTGAGCACCACAAGGAAAAAGAAACCCGGTCTATATTATATTCTGTGAGTGAGACAGTTTTGTATCTTTAGACACACTTTTTTTAAAGATATAAAAACGTCTTAAAGATATATGTCTAACGCCACAACAATCGTCTCAAGTCAATGACATTCTTTTGCGCTGCAGTGGCGCATTTAATATTTGAATGTTTTTGCATCACTTGGTCTCCGTCAACACAAAAAGTGAGGGTCAATAGTTAATTTCCCTGATGTGATTTCTGGGTTTATTAGCCTCTTATAGCATCATCAAAGAGGCTCATAAGGCCAAAAAGCACAGAAAGTGAATAGAAAATGGCAGGTTTTTTTTTTTTTTTGTTTTTTTTTTTTTATACATTTTAATGTTTTTTCACTCAGCAATATAGCTGGGCCCAGGATCGTATAGGATTCTTCTTAAATATTACCAGAGACATTAATACAATTGCCTTTAATTCTTCTGGTGTTAGTTTAGTGCATTTCTTGTGTACACAGATTTCGAAAAACTCCTTGTTGTCAGGTAAAGTAGAAAATACGAAAATAAAGTCATAAAATTTATGATTACTGAACTAGGAAAAAGATGCCAGGAAATGGCTAGAATCGAGAACTTTGCATCTTTCAAGTCGGAGCTTCTGTGGGTCTTAGGCGCCCCAGACCCCTCCCCCAAATTTGATCGCCTCGTTACGCTCATCGATTAGGTGTTTTTCCTCATTTAAAAAAGAGTCTAGTTACAGCTATGCTTTAGAACATCTCGCCATGAGCAGGATTCGAATGTCAGAATGGGAAAATATATATACAAAATATATATAAGCCTAAAATATACATTGTCTCTCGTTCTCTACACTCTGTTCCGGTGTTGTGTTTCTGTTACCGGTTTCTTCTTCTGACAGATTTTGTCAGGTCGAAATGTACATACTAGGATAATTGTCAAAACATTACATTTGTAGAAATGTCTTTGTGCCTAATTCGCAAATATGAATGTAGCGAAGAAATGATAGATTGTTGATTGCTAATACATCCAGCGTAAACTGTCTCATATATAGTCATGATTAGAACAAGTTCAACGATATCTAAAAGCTATACAGGAATTAGGAAGGGATGGGAGAAGCTGGAAAACTATATTTGACTGCCAATGGAAAAATATGGAGAGTCTAGAAAGGATGCACATGTTTGCTTTTTGTATAGGCTACAATGCGCCTAGCTTTTTTGGGAAATCTGCAAAAGGCTTTTTTTCCCAAAAAAAAAATCTCAATACCTTTCCCAATGACAGTAAAAAAACTCGCTGCCATTGTACTGTTCTTCATGTCAAAATACATTTACGATTTTCATGACCTAATGGCACGACGCTATATGTCTTCAGTTGTTGAAGTTAGAATCTAATACAATGATTCATATGATTACTGTCTTTTAAGAAAATTATCATGAAGAACCCATAAGCCTTAGTAATGGAAGCTATAATCTGATACGATAGGCATCATTGTCAATCAAAGACTCGAATATTTTGATATCAGTTTAAAAGAACATTTTGGTAGAACAAGAGATTTTTGTTTTACAGAATAAGATTTATCCCTTCTTAAGACAAGGTATTTGTATCTGCGTTGTCCATTTATTTATGAAACACAGTTAATAGGCATATAAATCAAGTGTTCTGGATGTCAACTCCAACTTCAGTTATATCATACCTGTTAGTTTGATTGACGGATAAAACCGCAGTACCCAGATAAATCTACCTACCTGGTACAAGTCACTGACAAACTTCATCACATCTTATCTGACAAGGTTGACATTTCGTGTACTGTTAATGAGGTCGAGTTAAGGTAATGGAGATTAATTTCGTGTCAGAAAACATGTTTGCAATCATCTGAGACACTATGACTCTGTATTGATAGCGAAGACTTGCATTTTCACACCAAGATTTATAGGTGGACAACATAACATCCTGGACTAATAAGCAAGGCTACCTAATACATTTCTCGATGCTGAAAATATTCAGATTATTGCATATGCCTATTAAGCTTTATACACGGAGAAGATTCTTCATTCATTTTTAGATTTTTTTACAGTAGACACTACGTAGTAGACCAGAGTTGTACAATATGGCGACCATCTTGGATTTCGACTACTCATTTAACAATTAACAGTATTTTGTTTTATATTGGATAACAATATACCGTTATTATCTCTTGTAGCTATCTACGAGTTATCATGTTTTCTAAAGTGGTGTGTTTACAACGAAATGTTTTAAAAACAAAATACGAGCAACTTTAACGCCATATGAAACGTGGTAAAATGGACATACACCAGCAATCATCGTTATGTCTGTTTTTGAAGTAGACATGAACAAAAATACAAGCTACCAGATTTGAAATCCAAATTATGATATGATCATTGTAGCGGATTCCAAATTTATGACCATTTAGAGACACAACAGTTCGATAATGGATGGAATTTCAAATCGTCATTTGCTTCGAATCATAACTCATCAGGACAATTGCCAACAAACGAACACATTATTTTTCATGTCCTATATAAACAGAAAAAAAACCTGCAACGGCTTAGAATCAAACATCAAATAAAATAAAATCTCAGAGAACTCGAAAACCGGGAGTCAGTTTGTCATACACAATTAATGCCACTCGCCCAAGCTGTTATCGAAACACAGAACGTTATGAAAACATGGCTAGAATCAGTTAAATGTCTGAAGAGACAATCTAATTTCAGGTTTCTCGTAAATCAAAATTAGCAATGTTGCAGACAAACAGTATCTCCGTTGTAACAACGTGACAAAATGAACACACTAGAATGGCAAACAACGAGTAGAAAATCTTGAGTCAAGTTTCTCCATGTTAATATCTAGAATTTATGTTTTCGATTTAGTCACATAGCTTACTGCTGCTGAAAATAAAATCATGTCGTCTTGGTAGAGTATCAATGAATTTGTGGGGAGTGTGTTGCTCATCTTTTCAGTTCTTAGTGTCGTCAATAGTCAATAGTGTGACGTTCTGAATTCCGTTACGATTTCCGCATAAAAACGATGTTCGGTTCGTCTTTACCCCCAGTTGTTTGTAGGAGGGCACATGTCTTATTTGTGTGTGTTTGCGTATAGTGGTGTCCAACATATATTATGTTGTTTTTCTTCGTCTTGTTGGCAGTTTCTCTGGATTGTCCCTTCGGCTTCGGTATTCTCTAACGTTTGTTATACCTGTTTCTTCCAAACACAAACCTTGATCAAAAGAGTGTTCGGCATTGACAAGTTTCAGGACGAGTATTGTTGTTTAACGCTAAAATGAGCAATCTACTGCCAATGTTTCATGTATATCAGGGCGAGGACAAAGTATATTCACTGAAAGATGACGATGTCCGCTTTGTACTAGATCACTTGCAATGTTTCATCAGTGTCATATTGGTTAACTAACACATTCTACCTCGTTAGGTAGCATTCAGTCAAATGCGAGCATTCATTGACCCTGCTAAATGTACTATCCATGTACTTTTACCATCACTTAGCGTCCGTCGTCTTTTAACTTTTCACATTTTAATCTTCTCCTCTGCCAAATGAACTGAAACTTGGTAGGAAGCATCCATGGAAGGTCCTCTATAAAGATCTATCATTTCGTCCCGATCCGTTAACAAACATGGCCTTCACAGGCAATTCTTGCCTCAGATTGGTCGATTTCTAAAAAAATCTCTGAAACCGCTTAGCCAAATGAATCGAATCTTGGTAGGAAGCATCTCTGGAAGGTCCTCTATAACGATTGCTCAATTAGTTCCGATCCGTTAACAAACATGACCGTCAAAGGCCATTTTTGTTTCAGATTAGTTGATTTCTAAAAAAATCTTCTCCTCTGAAATCGCTTTCGCAAATGAACTGAAATTTGGTAGAAAGCATCTATGGAAGGTCCTTTAAAAAGATGCTCATTTCGTCCCGATCCGTTAACAAGCATGGCCGCCACATGCAATTCGTGCTTCAGATTGGTAGATTTCTAAAAATCTTCTCTGAAACTACCTAGCCAAATACACTGAAATTTGGTAGGAAGTATCTATGAAAGGTCCTCTATAAAGATTGCTAATTTCGTCCCGATCCGTTAACAAACATGGCTGCCATAGGTAATTCTTGTTTCTGGTTGGTCAATTTCTAAAAATCTCCTCCGAAACTGCTTAACCAAATGAACCGAAACTTGGTGAGAAGCACCCATGGAAGGTTCTGTATTAAGTTTCATCAAAGCAGAATGAAAGGTGAGCGACACTGAGCCTCTAGTTGTGTTAGTAATGTGGTCTTTTTGAGTGGAAGCGAATCCGTGCAGTTTTTTTTGTTTTTTTATAAACATCTTGGTCTTTTTGTGTTCAATGATTTGAGTTTCCGTTTCTGTATTGGTGGAATTGTTAACCATCACTGTATAAACTTTCTTTGGGTCCAGAAAAAACTAGCCTACCTCGGTACTTAGTACTGTATCAAGCCAGGAGAGTGATTGGTCATGTATTCGTGTGTAAGGGGTATCGATTTTGCCTCTTTCTACGATTTTTAATGAATTTTGGAAATGTTCTGACAGTGTGGTGTTTTTTGTTTTTCATTATTAAAGAGTTACATCCCAATAGTTGTTTGTAGGAGGGCTCATGTCTTATTTACGTTATTTATTTGTGTTTATTAGCGTATAGTGGTGTCCAACACATATTATGTTGTTTTTCTTCGTCTTGTTGGCAGTTTCTCTGGATTGTCCCTTCGGCTTCGGTATTCTCTAACGTTTGTTATACCTGTTTCTTCCAAACACAAACCTTGATCAAAAGAGTGTTCGGCATTGACAAGTTTCAGGACGAGTATTGTTGTTTAACGCAAAAATGAGCAATGTACTGCCAATGTTTCATGTATATCAGGGCGAGGACAAGGTATATTCACTGAAAGATGACGATGTCCGCTTTGTACTAGATCACTTGCAATGTTTCACCTGTGTCATATTGGTTAACTAACACATTCTACCTCGTTAGGTAGCATCCAGTCAAATACGGGCAATCATTGACCCTGCTAAATGTACTATCCATGTACTTTTGCCATCACTTAGCGTCCGTCGTCTTTTAACTTTTCACATTTTAATCTTCTCCTCTGCCAAATGAACTGAAACTTGGTAGGAAGCATCCATGGAATGTCCTCTATAAAGATCTATCATTTCGTCCCGATCCGTTAACAAACATGGCCTTCACAGGCAATTCTTGCTTCAGATTGGTCGATTTCTAAAAAAATCTCTGAAACCGCTTAGCCAAATGAATCGAATCTTGGTAGGAAGCATCTCTGGAAGGTCCTCTATAACGATTGCTCAATGAGTTCCGATCCGTTAACAAACATGACCGTCAAAGGCCATTTTTGTTTCAGATTGGTTGATTTCTAAAAAAATCTTCTCCTCTGAAATCGCTTTCGCAAATGAACTGAAATTTGGTAGAAAGCATCTATGGAAGGTCCTTTAAAAAGATGCCCATTTCGTCCCGATCCGTTAACAAGCATGGCCGCCACATGCAATTCGTGCTTCAGATTGGTCGATTTCTAAAAAATCTTCTCTGAAACTGCCTAGCCAAATAAACCGAAACTTGGTAGGAAGTATCTATGAAAGGTCCTCTATAAAGATTGCTAATTTCGTCCCGATCCGTTAACAAACATGGCTGCCATAGGTAATTCTTGTTTCTGGATGGTCAATTTCTAAAAATCTCCTCTGAAACTGCTTAGCCAAATGAACCGAAACTTGGTGAGAAGCACCCATGGAAGGTTCTGTATTAAGTTTCATCAAAGCAGAATGAAAGGTGAGCGACACTGAGCCTCTAGTTGTGTTAGTAATGTGGTCTTTTTGAGTGGAAGTGAATCCGTGCATTTTTTTTTTTTTTTATAAACATCTTGGTCTTTTTGTGTTCAATGATTTGAGTTTCCATTTCTGTATTGGTGGAATTGTTAACCATCACTGTATAAACTTTCTTTGTGTCCAGAAAAAACTAGCCTACCTCGGTACTTAGTACTGTACCTACCAAGCCAGGAGAGTGATTGGTCATGTATTCGTGCGTAAGGGGTATCGATTTTGCCTCTTTCTACGATTTTTCTGGATTTTTAATGAATTTTGGAAATGTTCTGACAGTGTGGTGTTTTTTGTTTTTCATTATTAAAGAGTTACATCCTAATAGTTGTTTGTAGGAGGGCTCATGTCTTATTTACGTTATTTATTTGTGCTTATTAGCGTATAGTGTTGTCCAACACATATTGTGTAGTGTTTTTGTTTTGTTTTTCTTCGTCTGGTGTACCCTTTGTTACCAGTTTCTCTGGATTGTCCATTTTTGATTGTCCCTCCGGTATTCTCTAACATTTATAAAGCATGTGTGTACGTGAAAATATAAATATATGTTGTATTTCCAATGGATGAAAGTGATTAAAACAAACAATAAAAACATTGTTTTATTTGTAAAAAGTAGACAACAGAAATGTAAGTCTTTTGACTTATATAAACAACTTACCAAACAACTACAAAAATTATTTACAGTATTAATATGTAAAATAAATTGAGCTCTTATTGGAAGAATACTGAGGTTTACATCTATGTACCATAACAAATTATTAAGATACAACCTTAGCGAAAAATACTTTCAAATGTTTGGATATCACCACTGTAATGCCAACATTATTTACAAATATAGTGGTGTTTAGCACATGTACCCATTACTTATTGAAAATATTTCTCCACTCGGTTAACTTGAACCTGTATTGTCTACCTGGTTATACAGTATCAACTTATTGTTATTCAAGAATTATATACTGGGGTATGTATATTGTTGTTTCATGCAGGTTTATGGTATTTGAGAAGATATCTTAATATTTCTCTCATCTCAATGAGTCCTGTTTAATCATGTTTGTATTGGTGGTTATTCTTAAGTTCCATATCACATATAAAAAATAAAGTTTTTCTAAAGGTCCATTCCAACACAGCCAGTTTACCTTTTTAAGGGTTCAGTTGTTTCAGAGAAAAATATTTTGAAATAATTTTCACACAGGGTTGGTTCTACATTAATCTGTGTAATGTGGTGGCAGTCAACCCAATGTGCCGTTTCGGGTTGAATCAAGTTTCCCATTCATAGATTTATTTGTTAAACCAAGACAAGTAGAGGTGATCATTATTGGATTTATGATCAACACAACTAATATAGTTTTTTTTGTACATGGTAATCTGATGAACATTTCAGCAAAGTTTCGGTTATATCTATATTGAGCTTTGGTTTAATCAAGTTTTTAGTGTCCGAGAAAACGTTTTTATTCTTTTCCCATATGGTCTATATTAAATTAATACTTGCCCTGGTAACCATCTATGATTTCTGAATGGGTCGAAAATCACATATTTTGTAGTTTGTTTTAGAGATGATATTAACGTACAACGACGACCATGGACGCAAAGTGATGACAAAAGCTCACCTAATCCTTTGGCATGATGAAACATAATTAGAAACGTGGACAATTAGCTCTAAATATCGATTTCTCTACATTATCTACACTTGTATTCAAAATAAGAACTGAATCCTTCTTTATAATAGTATGTTCAGAAATATTGAATCATAAAGTATCATCATCACTTATGTCTTCGTATGTAAGTTCACTCTTTACGATCATTTTTTCTCCTCTAAGATAAATTGTTGAATTTTCGGAGTCCATTTCAACATCGCTAATATCTTCATATTCTGTTGTACTTTGTCCTTGTTTCTCACTAACTGTATCATCAAATTCGACGTCTGTTTTGTCATTGGTATCACCATTTTGACTGTCATCGTCCCTTCCTCCGTCATCTTCCTCTTGATCAGACAATTCATTCTCCGATGGGTGTGATTCATCGTCTGGTACTTGTTGTTCATCATCGGAAACATCAGAATAATTGCGTTCATCTATCTCCATATTGGGATCCCCATCCACTTCATCATCTAAATCGTCATCCTCCGTTTCTTCTATAATACTATGAATACGTTTTTGTTGGGGTTTATTATCAGGTTCACTGGCCTCTTCTTCGTCACCATTAACCCCCAGTAGTTTTGAAACATTTCCAAACTGGTCATCTGGTATACTATGTAGATCAATAACACTCACGTTTGATGTTATCAGCAAATCCTCGAATGCTTCAGATTCCATTGCAAAAATGTCATTCAATTTGATATTTGGCTCCATGTTTACGAGCATGACTTTTGGTACCTTACCGTCCCCTGTTAAGAAACTACTAGAACTGTCTTTGATAACTTCCACTTTCTTATCAGGGTGAATGTTCTGGATGTGGTACTTTACAGTTGCTTGGGTATATTGAGAGAATGTACAGTACGGACAATTGAATGGTCTCGAATTTAAATGCTTTTCCATGTGCATATCAAATTCCTTGCTGCTCGTTGATATGTAACCACAATATCCACATTTATTTTTCGATTCAAGAGTTGAACCTTGAATCTGATACTTGAATCCCGTATGAAATGTTAAATGCTGTCGATATAAGTACAATACGTCTGTAACATATTCACATAGATGACACACGTATCTCGTTTTTCTGATTTTGTCATCAACTGCAAAAAGATCAGAAAGTGAAATAATAAAATTACAAATATTACTGTAGTCGTAGTTGAATAGCTTTTAGAGAGGTTCATGTTGTTCAATCTTTAGTTTTCTGTGCAGTGTTTTGTAGATCATTGTTTGTTATTTCTTTTGGTCATTGTATTACAGGTCTTTGATCGATATAAGGCTTCTGATGGTCCCTTTGATATCTTCAAAACTTTATTGGGTGGGTAGGTTTGGTTTACGTGTCCATAAATGACGCTACTTTCAACAATATTGTAGTTATATAGTGGTTTTCCTGGTAAAGTTAACTAGGGTTACTGGAAGAAATCTGTGACTTTTATCACAAACGGTTGCAACGAGTACATCTCAAGATGGGCGGAAATCGAACTCACAACTTTATAGATACGATAACGTAACCCTAATTCTGCTTGTGCTCCATTTAGGGTTACGAATCGATCTCATTCAACGTATGGGAGCAAATTAAAAATGTAGTTCCGGGAATATTTCAACTTTCTTTTTGCATATCTGGTCATAACTTATTACTCCCAACAAAATTTTAAGTAATGGTGATACGAAAGTGTTACAATCCCTGTTTCTATCTTCATGACCGGTTTCGTATTTGAAAATTGTTACTTGTCCGCCACAACACCTTACGTAGACTCTCGCGATGGGCGGAGCCTATTCATATATGCCAAATATGAAAAACTGCTACTACGAAAAGGTCGATTTTACTATAAAATTGATCCAAATAAGGATATCTCCAAAACGAGGCAAGTGCACGTGAAATAGCAACTTGTAAACAAAATGTCGGACAGAAAGAAGATTTCATGCATTCAAATTTTCAGATGGATATAAGTCTACCATGGATTGATGCAGCGTTTACTTAACACCTCAAGGTTTACCTAAATATATTTATCTTTCACCCCCGTTAATTTTTCCAACCACTTACAACGGAATTAGGACAAAAAACCGCCCGGTGTGAATCACTCCGGGCGCTGCTCCCATACGTTGAATGGGACCGATTCGTAACCCTAAATGGAGCACAAGCGGAATGAGGGTTACGTTATCGTATCTAACAACTTTAGTGACTGGCCGTGATTGCATGATAAATATATATTTAAATCAAACTACCATACGATCGTTGCAACGATTGCCCAGTTAAAATAAATCATACCAACTATAATGAGGACAATTGTAACATTATGGAGCATATATCAAAATTGACAAAACATTACCAAAGATTGACTGAATGTTACACTAGAGTAAAGCACCTGAGTTCACCCCGGTTTTTAGTAGGGTTCGTGTTATTCGATCTGGAGTTTTATGTATGTTTTGTAGATCGTTGTTTGTCCTGTTTCTTTTGGCCATTGCATTGTCTGTTCTTCTTCGATTTACAGATTCTGATTACCATTGTGGTATCTTCAAACTCTTTTTACAATATAACGCTGCTCACACAGTGTCAGTTATATGCGAATGTGGCATGCCGGCACCATTTCACTGAGGGAGTTTTTGCAGAGAAAACGAGTTTATCCCACAGGCATTTGACCGATGGACCTTAATTTCGCCGTGTTTGCCACTGTGGTACGTATTTTCAGGGCTAGTAACGATGTACGGCCTCTATTTAATTGTGGGTCCTGGGTCCACACGAATACTAGAAAAATACACAAGGTAAGAAACAAAATCACTGAAAATGGCGGCGTACTGCTAAATTTCTTATTATTGTCGATTTCCCTGATTTCTGAAAAATAAACGGATGGAATGCACTAACCTCGTGGACCCCCATCAGTTGTTGTGCCACTGGTTTACTCTCATATTCGTACATATTCGGCACGCGATTGGTCAAGGCAAATTTCCGGAAAAGAATTGACCAATCGCGTGCCGCGTAACAGAAAATAAGTCGGCCTCCGGGTTTGTGGACAATTTTGTTTCTTACCTTGTGTATTTTTATAGTATTCGTGTGGACCCAGGACCCACAATTAAATAAATGATCTACATCGTTACTAGCCCTTAAAATACGTACCCCCGTGGCAAACACGGGGAAATTAAGGTCCATCGGTCAAATGCCTGTGGCTTATCCCACACTATTGAAGTGCCTTTAACAAGCCTGGAAAATGTGTGGCAACGTATATCTAATTTCTACTGTGTCGACGATATTTCTGGTATTGTTTTTCATTTTATTACATATAAATTATAAGATACAGTCAAACATGCTCCTGTGGTCACCTCTAATTATGCAGTCACTTGTATTAAAAGGTCACATTTTCTCTTGTCCTGTCATACAAAATTTAATAGGAATGAACCTCTTTTAAGAGATCGCCTATCTTAAAAATGCATGTTTACTTTGTCCTAAAGGTGACCTTTCAATACAGGTTTGACTGAAACAATCGAGCCGACAACTGACCTAATAGAAACACAGTGAACCATTCCTCTAGCAGAAAAAAAAACAACCATAGAAGTCTGATAGAAATATACTTCCTGACTGTGGACAAACACGAAAATGTGTTGACCATATATCAATTATTGTGATCCCAACACTTGTCTCTAGACTACTATTAGGGCTCAAACAGATATATAATAAACAAACAAAACAAAACAAAATCCAGCAATGAACTAAAGATGACCATATATCATTACATGGTTAGTATTATGGTGTTTAACGACACTTTCAACAATTTTCAGTTAAACCAGTTTTATTGGTGGAAGAAACCAGATAGAGTACCTAGAGATTCGAACTCACAACTTTTGTGGTGGTAAGCACTGATTGCATAGGTAGTTGTAAATTCAACTACCATACTATCACGACGACCTCTACGTATCATTTCAGAAGTGATGAGACTATAAAACAGTTTGAAATTAAACAATAGTTACTATTTTAAGGGACTGAAATTAAACAATAGGTACTACTGATATTTTAAGGGACTGAAATTAAACAATACGTACTATTTTAAGGGACTGAAATTAAACAATATGTACTATTTTAAGGGACTGAAATTAAACAATAGGTACTACTGGTATTTTAAGCGACTGAAATTAAACAATATGTACTATTTTAAGGGACTGAAATTAAACAATATGTACTATTTTAAGGGACTGAAATTAAACAATAGGTACTACTGGTATTTTAAGGGACTGAAATTAAACAATATGTACTATTTTAAGGGATTGAAATTAAACAATAGGTACTACTGGTATTTTAAGGGACTGAAATTAAACGATAGGTGCTATTTTAAAGGACAAAGGGTCTTGCCATCCATTGTGTTTGTGCATTTCATTATTTATTTCATGATTGCTGGATGTAGGAAATTGTTAATCATTGTGCTATGTTGCCATAAACCTTTTGATACAAGTAAATAAAATTAGTTTAAATGTCATTTGTTGGAAATAACGAAGGTACTTTTATTACACCATTTACTGAAAACGACAACTGAAAGATTTCCGACCAATCCCTATCAAATCATCACCAAAGAATGACAACCCAAACATTATATATATTTGTGTTCCAACATATTGGTTTTGTAATGATTTTTTCAATATACAGTAAAACATGCCGATGAGGTCACCTCTACTGAGCAGCCACCTGTATTAAAAGGTCACCTCCCCCCCCCTGTCATAGAAAATTTCATATGAATTGAACCTCTTTTAAGAGGTCATCTGTCTCAAAAGGCCACTGTTTCTTTGTCCCAAAGGTGACCTCTTAATACAGGTTTGACTGTACTGTATTCTCATTACTGATTCTTACGAAAAAGCCACTTCCACACGACAGCCCGTTATACTTTGAAATCCCAGGGGTCGGATTATAAACGTTAGAAAATACCGAAGGGGAATCGAAAAAGGACAATCCAGAAAAGCTGGCAGCATAGGGTACACAAGACCAAGAAAAACAAAACAAAACCACAACACAAAACAAAACAATATGTGCTGGGCACCACTATATGCAAACACAGGGGCCAGATGAGTTTTTCCATGTACCAACAAGGGTACGAACTCGGCAGTAATCAAAATTTAGGTATGTCTTGTTTAACTGAGTAGAAAAAAATACCAGGAATATTATACGTATAAAGGTGACATAGACTGAAAGCTGAATAATTTTTCTTTAGAAAAAAACTTATTTGAACCCTGTACGTCCAAAAATAAAAAAAGTTACAGCAGACCAAGTTCATACTTTCTGCTAAAAATGGCCAGGTTGGACAAAATGGTGGCCAGCTAACTTTCGCATGACTGGAAGGCTTATCTGCAATGTAATTCGTGTATTTACTTGCGACGTCTCTTCCAATCGATACATTGAATAAAAAATTCCTACCTTTCCGTATAATTTATGTCCAAATCACCCAGTATTATCCTTTTTATCTAATGCGAAATCTCTCTCATTCTGAACTGCCATTTTTTTCCATTAAGAATGAAACTGAAACGAGCGTCCTGATTGGTCGAGTTGAAGGTCGTCAAAAATATCGACAAATCAGGACGCTCGTTTCAGTTTCATTCGAGTTGAAGGTCGTCAAAAATATCGACAAATCAGGACGCTCGTTTCAGTTTCATTCTTAATTGAAAAAAAAATGGCGGTTCAGAATGAGAGAGTTTTGCATTAGATAAAAGGATAATACTGAGTGATTTGGACATAAATTCTACGGAAAGGTAGGAATTTTTTATTCAATTTATCGATTGGAAGAGACGTCGCAAGTAAATACACGAATTGCATTGCAGATAAGCCTTCCAGTCATGTGAAAGTTAGCTGGCCACCCCTTTGTCCGACCTGGCCATTTTTAGCAGCAAGTATCGATTTGGTCTGCTGTAACTTTTTTTATTTTTGGATGTACAGGGTTCAAATAAGTTTTTTTCTAAAGAAAAAATATTCAGCTTTCAGTCTATATCACCTTTATATGTATAAAATTCCTGGTATTTTTTTTTACTCAGTTAAACAAGACATACCTAAATTTTGATTACTGCCGAGTTCGTACCCTTGTTGGTATGTAGGTACATGAAAAAACTAATCTGGCCCCTGTGTATGCAAACAATCCTATGGACACTTGAACAATTTGACAAACACTTTTATTTCAGTAGCGAACATGGTTTACCAAAGACAACACATCCATCAGAACTTAATACAACAGAGGACACATGGCAAAGTGGTACTTTACTACAATGTGTATTACTTCTTCGTGGCCCTGTTGACAATAGAGGACACATGACCAAATGGTATTTTACTCTATTATTTACTTCTTTGTGGCCTTGTTGACATTAGAGGACACATGACCAAATGGTATTTTACTCTATTACCTACAACTCTGGCCTGATAATAGAAGACACATGATCAACTGGTATTTTTACTCTATTACTTACAACTCTGTGACCTTGTTGACAATAGAGGACACATGACCAAATGTTATTTTACTCTTACTTATTTCTTTGTGGCCTTGTTGACAATAGAGGATACATGACCAAATAGTATTTTACTCTATACTTACTTCTTCATGGCATTGTTGACAATAGAGGACACATGACCAAATGGTATTTTACTCTATTACTTATAACTCTGTGGCCTTGTTGACAATAGAGGACACATGACCAAGTGATATTTTACTCTACTTACTTCTTTGTGGCCTTGTTGACAAGAGGACACATGACAAAATGGTATTTTGCTCTACTACTTACAACTCTGTGGCCTTGTTGACAATAGAGGACATATGACCGAATGGTATTTTACTCTATTACTTATTTTGTTGTGGCCTTGTTGGCAATAGAGGACACATGACTAAATGGTATTTTACTCTATTACTTACTACTTTGTGGCATTGTTGACAATAGAGGACGCATGACCAAGTGGTATTTTACTCTATTACTTCTTTGTGGCCTTGTTGTCAATAAAGGACACATGACTAAATGGTAGTTTACTCTATTAGTTACTATTTTGTGGCCTTGTTGACAATAGAGGACACATGACCAAATGGTATTTTACTCCATTACTTACTTTTGTGTATTTTACTGATTGCCCCTTTGGTATCTTCAAACTCTTCTTGTGGCCTTGTTGACAATAGAGGACACATGACTAAATGGTATTTTACTATGTTACTTACTTCTTTATGGCCTTGTTGACAATAGAGGACACATGACTAAATGGTATTTTACTATATTACTTACTTCTTTGTGGCCTTGTTGACAATAGAGGACACATGACTAAATGGTATTTTACTATATTACTTACTTCTTTGTGGCCTTGTTGACAATAGAGGACACATGACTAAATGATATTTTACTATATTACTTACTTCTTTGTGGCCTTGTTGACAATAGAGGACACATGACTAAATGGTATTTTACTATATTACTTACTTCTTTGTGGCCTTGTTGACAATAGAGGACACATGCCTAAATGGTATTTTATTATATTACTTACTTCTTTGTGGCCTTGTTGACAATAGAGGACACATGACCAAATGGTATTTTACTCTATTACTTACTCGCTTGTGGTCTTGATCTGTTACTTCGGTTTATTGGCTTTCTAGATCGATTATCATAATCATCTTCGTCAGAAGAACCTTCCGAAGTGAAAATCTCCGCATCAAAATCCAAGAAAGTTTTCTTCCTCTTTTTCACTGGAGATGGTTGAGAAATAGTGTCTTCAACTACTGATTTAGTTGCCTGGTAACGCAAATCAATTACATGAGGTTGATGGTCTGGATGTACTGATTTTACATGCTTTGTGACCTCCGTTCTGTAAAAAAGAATTAATTAATTGGTCTAGAGGAAATGGTCGTCAGAAAAAATAATTCTACAACACTTCCTCAATAGAAGAAGAGTTTGAGGAACAGACAACCCAATGGCCAAAAGAAAAAGTTCAAAAGGAGAATTAACGATCTGCAAAACATACACATAAAACTTAGGATCGAGTAACACGAACCCCATCAAAAATCGGGGATGAAGTCAGGTGCTCCGGAAGGGTAATCAGTTCCTGCTCCAGTAATGGCACCCGTCATGTTAATCTAGGTACAAAACCCGATGACAAGTCATTAATGAGGAAAGGATCGGGAAGTGCTTAACACAGGTGGATTATATCTGCGGTCATTTGTGACACAGATATTCCATAACGGTCAACCAAGTCATGGTGGAGACTGTAAAACTTTCGAAGTGATGACTTCAACTTAACCAAGAGGAACCATTGGTTCAGTAGCTTCCTTGTTAGCAGCAACCCTCTATCAAGGAAATCCTGATAGGAATCACAAGCTCTGGAATATTGTTTTTCTTGAGAATCCCCTGCATGAAGTCTGCCTCATACGAATAAAGGAACAAGTCGTCGAGACGAGGAGCACAGTTTGTACCCATAGGTATACCGACTGTCTCTTCGGTATCCTTTATTTCAAGGTCATTTTTAGTTTACCGTTCATTTACTTTTGATATTTATAAACATTACATTGAAATGAGCGCAGAATGGGAAAACCGTGCCAATTTATAATTGCCACTGAAAAAGGTTGGAGATTTGGATAAGGACGGAAAATTTTGCTTTTTAGAGCCGCTAAAACGTGCCTACAAACTACAAAAGGTCTTTAACGCACATGGTGCGTTACACCTCCAAACCATTTACCCACTATGGGTCAGGTTTTCCGTATCATAAACTGAGATCCCGGGGATGTGCTGAGTAGCCATGTGGGCTAGGCCATGGGAACCATAACCAATCACAGACAAAGTTTAAGAACATTTACATGCAGATTTAAAAAACTAGAAACGCGACAGTGAAGGTTTTTAAACAAAAACAAATAAAATTGTTTACCTATTAACAAGAAAATTTGATCAAAGGAATCCAACTCCAATTATGGAGGCATAATATACAATACAGTACTTCAAGCAAAATATATCACTTTTCCAATATGTTAACATACTAAAATTATGTTAAGAGTCATTGATGCCACAGCAGGAGACGAGACTGTGTTAAGACGTCAATTATTATTATCAGTGTGAAATTCAAATTCAATTATCAATATCTACAAATAGGAAATGTCGAAAATCAACAATGGTTGAAAGAAATTATTTTAAAAACACACACGTTAAGCATAATAAGGTCTTCAATGGACCTCATCATCATCTCATTGAAAATTAACTTGTTCTTGCCACGAGAAAGCTGAAATATTGCTAAATTGGCATTAAACAACAATCACTCACTCACTCAAAGAAAAGAAACAATATTTGTTTATCCCTACCCCAACTCCCCTGCACATACTTAAGCAAAGGTTGTCAAAGTCGATGTCCCATTCTTTCCCCATCCCTTATTTCTGTATAATTTTTCAATATTATTAAACTTGTTTTGTCCTGGATATTTATTAAATATTTTTCAAGTGTGTGTTCAACATTACAAAATCAATAAAAGATCTTACCTTGGGTAACCATGGAAATTACAGTATGGACACTTCATACACTTTGGCATATGTTTATAAGTGTGACCTAGAGCACAGTGTCTGGCAATCGACTTGTATGGACACTTTGTACATGAATATTCCATTTCCTTCGTCTTTCTATTCTGAACTTCTTTGATGTAGTTTGACTGATTGAACACATCTGTACCAAACTTGGTAAAATCAACTTTGAGTTTCAGAGTAGTTTCGGAATTATGTTTCTTAAGACCTGTTTTGTCTACAGATTCCAATTCTTCTTTATTCTTTTCTTTTTTGCTATCTGTTGTTTTCTTCAATTCTTGTTTAGAATTTTCCTTCTTTTTCATCTTATTTTGTGTCGGTGATCTATCCTGATCTTTATCAATCCCTTCTTTCGGTTTCCATACTATAGATTTTTTTAAAATATCTTCAACTTCCTTTTCAATTCTTTCATTTTTAATTTCGTCTATTTCATCTGAATCCGTTGAATGTACAGCTGTCAAATGTTTCTCAAGATAAGGCCGAATAATAAAGTCAGCTTTACATAATCTACACAAGAATCTCTTGTAATTTAAATGTCTATAAAGGTGGATTCTCATTCCATGTTTGTTATAAGCAGCATATGTACATCTATTACACTTGTACGATTTTAACAGTGCATTTTTCACTATCTGTTTCTCCTCCTCAATTTTCTCAGCCTTTTCAACTCTTTCCCTTTCTTCGCGTGTTTTTGCACAAACTAGAAAGCTTGTCGAATAATAATCTTCTAATTTATGAAAATCCTTGAAATGCATAAACATAATTCCCAATGATTTACTTGAAAAATGACACATTTTACATTTCATAATTCTGGTCGGATGGTCTTTCCTATAGTGCTCAAGTACCTTAATAACTTTGTCTTTGAAGTTACAGCTCACCTTTGGACAAGTTATCACTTGGGTTTCAATATCTTTCATTCCAGAAAACTTTTCGATAATTCTAGATTTATCGGTCCTATCGTTTTTATCAGTCTTGATAACCTTACTTGAATCTTCGGATGATTTTTTCTTTACCTTGATAATTTTCATCATTTCCTTAATTGGACATACCTCAGGCATTTCCTTTGAATTGTGAACATTTTTCATGTGTTCCACAACTTCAATTTCATTTAAACTAGTATACTTTTGACATTCTTTACACTTAAACCTTGGCACGTTGCATGATTCAGTTCTCTTAATATGTCTAAATAGTCCTGAGTAAGTCTCACAGCGATAGTTGCACTGGAGACATTTGTGTATGACACATTTCTTTTCCAATGAAACCTCCTTAGTGCTTGCAGTATTAGAAGTTTCTTTCCTGTTGCCAGTTCCAATATCATTTCTTAATGTTTTGATCTTCACTGCTTTGCCTGAATGTCTTAACCTAACATGGTTCTTTACACTTTTAGTATAATTTGATTTCAAAACATTGCAGTAAGGACAGCCGTATGCAGGAGACGAATTGTGCATATTCTGGTGTTGAATTACAGAAGGAACGTCTTGACATCTGAAATCACATATTCTGCATTTATATTCACCATTCTGTTTAAAGAAAAATGTTATATTTCCTGTCTTGTTCCGATTCATTTTCGCAGACGATGGTGCAGTTATCATTTCAATTTTTGCTTCTTTTGGTAGTTCAACAACTTTGACACCTTTCTCTTTATGATTTTTTTTAATATGCGACTCGACCTGTTCACTAGCAACATCCTTAAATTCACATTGTGAGCACTTTTTTATGGTTTTATTACATAAAGCAGATATGGCATGGTACCAACATGCGCTTCTATTCTTAAATGTTCTTTTACATGCTACGCACTTAAACAAAACACCAGTGGTTGATTTGTTGCCTTTGTCTTCACTTTTAGCAGACACTTTACTACTATCTGATCGTATAGGCACTTTGTACAATCGTATCTTATGATTCCGAGTTCTAGTTATAACTTCACCATTGTCACTTTCGTGGTTATTTTTCAAATGCTTTTTGACTTTACTCTCATCCACATCTTTAAATTTACACAATGAACAACCAAATAAAGGATCCCTGCAGTCTTTACGGAGATGCTGATGTATAGCATGCTTCGACCTAAATGTTTTTGTGCAAACTAAGCATTTGTACATGTTCAGGAAGTTATGAATGTGAACTGGCTTCTTCTCTGTCTTATTGCCCAAGCAGAGTTTTATCTTTATTGGTCGTTTTGATGGACAGTTGAGCTTAATATCTGCAATTTCACTTTGCACTTCTTCTTTGATCTCTTCACATTCTTTTTTAATTGCATTGAACTCAGAAAGAAGAGCTGGTGGTGTTAGTTTACTGTTGTACTTGAACTCAAAAAAGGGTAATCCGTCGTCAGTTAAATCGCATGCTGTAACGTCATCCCATAAACATTCGGCTTTGTTGTTCATTTTATGTTTAGCATCTATGTGTTTCTTGATATCACCACGCCATCTGGATACATAATCAAATAAACATATTGAGCACATAAACCTTCTTACTTTTGAATGCATAAATATATGACTATTTGCAGCACTTCTGGTGTTGAATTCATTTTTACAAATTGTACATTTGAAAATATCATCAATGTTCTTCACTTTAGGGTGTAGCATCAAGCTTGCATTATTTTGTATTTCCGTGACTGCATTCTCATTTTCACTGACGTCTTTAGTAGGATCATTATCAATATCATTTGTTCCATCTCCAGTATTTCCCCAGTGTTTGAAAGTGTTTTCCTTTTGAAAATGTTTGATTGGTGATACTTTCTCTTGTTTATTTGATGATATTTTCTCTTGTTTGATTTTAGTGTGAGTTGTGTCTTTCTCTTCTTCCACATTACCATTTGTCATAGAATTGTCCTCTTTTTTTTCACTTGTTACTTCTTTTGCTTTCTCTGGGATTATCCATTTTAACTCATCCTTCTTTTCATTTTTGTGTAGCAATTGAGACTTTGTGTCCTTTGGCATTTCTTCAAATGTTATTTTCTCTTTGCCAGAACCGACTTGGGACTTCATGTCGTGAATTGCTTTATTTATATGATTATCTATTTCCTCCACATCTAGTTTACTATACTGAATTGCCCTTCTGTGCATCCTCTGAATATGAACCATAACAAGTGTTTGATCCAATGTACCATGATCACAATAGGCACATTTGTAAAAATGTACTTTCATGTGTTGAAGTATATGTTTATGTAGATTAAACTTTTCTCCAAAAACATCACTGCAAATTAAACAATAGTATTGTGATGCATCCTTGAACTCGGAAATACATGGTTTAAGTTTCATATGCAATTGTTCGCCACCTAAGAAATAAAGCATAGATTTTATGCTAGCATCTCTATGATTAGTTGTCGACTTTGTCGCTACTTGTTTACGATATCCTGTATCTCTTGCTGCAGCGTCCATCTTTATTCGATCATAGGGCATGGTAGGCGATAATGGACATGGTTTCTTTACCATTGGATTGCCATCTGAACTGGCCCTTCTTTTCATTCCCAACTTGTAAAAACTTTCAAAGAGGGGATTTTGTACTTTATCACTGTGTTGTTGGTCTTTAGCAGGAGGTGTTTCAGTTTTTGGTTCCAACGATGGATGAATCTTTATATGACGTAACAATTCAATTCTTCTCTTCGTTCTAAATGTGCACATACTACACTGAATAACATCTTTGAAAACAGTTCCGCTTGGAATAAGGAACTCTTGCTTTGGTCCAACATACGTCGGCTTGGTGGATTCATCTAAGTTCTTTTTACCTGAATGGGAGTCCCTAAGATGACTCTGAAGAGTTGAAACTTTATCACAACTAAAAGTGCACATATCACAGTGAAATTTGTCAATAGAGAGATCACCTTCAGGAGATTCTGTTATGTAAACTGTCTCAATAACACGTTTCACACGAAGTAACTTTCCTGGGTGCATATTCTGAGAATGTCCATTTATAATCAACTTTGAGGTAGAGGTAAACTCACAATAGTTACATCTAAATAGAGTAATCTGACACCTGTCTTGAGTTGGGAAATGTCTTTTTACATGATGTTTCAGAAATGAAAGTTTCCTAGTTGCCCAACCACATTCATTACATGTAAATCTTCTTTTACTGACGTCTTCCTCATTATGCTGCGACAATTGTGGTGGGGATACATGTTTCTCCTTATTTTCTTCATGGAAATCTTTCAGACTCTGAGTTTTCTGAGATTCAAGATCGTCCTTTCCAGACATTTCGTTCGTAGTTATTCCATGCGACTTTAAAACATGATCCCTGTGTGCCTGAGACGTCTTAAATGCAGCATTACATTTTGTACAAAATATTGTTTTTACAGAAAATCGTATCGTTCTCTCAGTATAGTCTTTTCCAAGCTTGTTTGAACCATGAGTTTCAGTAACATGCTGCTGAATTTTATTACTAAGATTTGTACCAAACCCACAGTGTTGACAAATATATATGTAACACACATGTTCTCCCACATGTAAATTCAAGTGTGATATAAACTGTTGTAATATATTAACTGACTGCGGGCATTCCGGACAAACAAATGTTCTCTGCGATTGTTGAACAAATCCTGCTTTGTGCATTTCTAAGTGTTTGTTTAGTTTAGTATGTCCAATTCCTAAGTAGGTGCATGAATTGCACCGATAATATGTTGCACCCATAATTGAGGGATTAGATATTATTTTGTTTATCATTTCGGTATCCTCTGGGTCATTTTCAGTAAGGTCAGACAGCATTGATTTGTGTTCTTCTGTCTTGCCTTCATTAGTCAAGTGTTGAGGTGCACTATCTGACATTTTTACCTCATTCGAGGAAATATCTTGATGCTCAAGTTTCGGAAATGGTTTTTCAAACTCATTTGTTTCTCGTTCTTGACAAATTAGTTGACTTGTTACATTAATTTGTCTGGGTTTGCCTGGATGAAAGGATGTGATGTGCATAAGAACATTCCGTCGAACACCATCTTTCATCGTACAGTATGGACACTGTACAAATTTGAGCAAATTATTCTGTAAATGTTCAACCAACAATGCTACAGAAGTAAATCCATCCTTGCATGAATGACATCTATACAGTAAAACATTTTGATGAGCTTGTTCTAAATGTTCCTTGTAAATATGTAGAATATTGGCTCGAAATCTACATCCAATTACCCCACAATGAAAAAGTAAAGAATTCTGTGGTTTTGAGTGAAAAAGTAAATGTCTTATATGTGAGTCTTCCGTAAAACTCTTTTGACCACAATGTGCACATTTGTATTCTAAAACATCTCTATGACATTGACTTAAATGTTCCCTAAATTCATGAGATGTAGCTGCATCAAACGAGCACGAATCAATTCCACATTTATAAAATGCAACCAAAGGGAAGGCTATAGGTTTCCTATCAGTTTCAGTTGCAATTGTACTTTCACGTTCTGCAATGGTCTTAACTGTGTTGCAATTAGTGAGGTCTTGTAACGTTTCAAAACACTTTCTTTCATTTGTTTGACCTTCATTGAGACTTTCATCTTGTTCAGTAGTTTGGCTTATTGATAATTTAGAACCATTTGGTAACTCAGTCTGTTTCTCCTTTCCCCCGATATTATCATTAGTCGTCTGTCCATCCTTTTCCCCGATACTATCATTAGTCATCTGTTCCTCCTTTTCCCTGATATTATCATTAGTCTCCATCTCGCTAGTACTTTTCAAATGTTCTTCGTCTTCTGGTGTTTTCTCATTTAATTTTGTATTCGTTTTCTCTTTAGTTGTCGAGCCCTCTTCAACAGATTTAAGCATATCCTCATAAGAACATTCGTTTCTGTGCAACTCTGATGAAACCAGAGTACTTTCCTTTTCATCAACAGTCGAGTAGTTATCCTCTCTTTCTTTAACAGTACTTGGTAGTCGTGGTGAATCTTCATCATTTTTCGTAGCATTAGATTCTTTTCCATCAAAAACATCTTTCGCCATGTCAGCAGTCGTTTTATTTATGTCGACATTATTTTTGTCTTTTTTGATATCTTCCTGCCTACTAGTACTTGTTTCTGTTTTCTCTACATTTAACTTATCTGATTCACTCAAACTAAATGTGTTGGTTATTTTTATTTGAAGGTCTAGTTCATCAGTTGGTGTACTCCCTCCAGAATCTATTGTTACAACTGCTTCCTCCTTTTCATTTTGTTTCTTCTCTTCATCCTTTTGACTACGGTCATTTCTGTCTCGTTCCTTTATGTCACTATTATCTTCCTCGTCATCCGATATCATTACAACGTCTTTTGTTTGATTTTGGGTGGACAATTCTAATGCAGAGTTAAGTAGTCCCATCATTACTTTCACCACTATCTTGCATGCTATCGAACTATCGTAAGGAACGGGACAATCCTTACAAATTTTCTGCAACTGGTGGAAATGTTTCCATATATGTTCCTTAAATGAATCTTCAAGTGGCGTCTCACTTTTGCAAAAATCACACATATACAATTCACCGCTTTTTCTGAAGTACAATTTTTTCCCGTCAGTGTCTACAACAGATGATTTAACAGACATTCCTGAGTTAGAATCTGTAGTACTAGGTAATACAGTTGTAGGTGATTGAGATATTGCTACGACAGGTAATGCAGTTGATATCCCGATTGCATTTGTGTTGCTTACAGATTTAGGGCTTATCCCAGGCGTCGTTAGTGAAAATGAATTTTGGGATTGTGCCTGTACTATCGTTGGTCTAATAGACGTCGCACCTAGGAGAGACACTAAATTTCTTTGGTTTGATTCTATATTTTTGTACGGTATCAACGTGGGTATGTTCATGACTTGATTATTTTGTTGATTTGTTACTGGCAACGAGGTCTGTACAATAGATGGCAAATTTCCTGGAGGCAAAATGACATATTTGGGTTGTGTATTCTGCATACTCAAAGTTTTCGCTGGTCCATTCATTTGACTTGAATTAGAAGTATTTGGGACAGTCGTACCCTTTGGAATTGTATTCGATTGTAGAGTGTTGCCTTGAATTGTGATATTCTGAGTACTAAATCTATATGGAATATTTTGAAAATTTAACTGGTTATTTCCCGATGAAGCACTTCCAATGACAGCAGATGTTTGAACAGGTTGAACAGGTTGGGTTGGAACATTTGAAAGTGGAATAAACATTCCATTCATATTGTTGACTGGTACTAGTATTAAAGGTCCTTGAGTAGTTATTGTATTCTGGGGAAGTGTTGATTTCAAAATTGTGACTTCATTATGTTTTGAAGATAAAAGGGAACACGTAGAAGTTGTGGTTGCTGTTGATGATACAAACACGACATTCGTTGATCCAGTATCACTACTTACAGCAGAAGTTGCTCTTGGTTGTACAAGAGATTGTGGTGGTATCGTTGTACTCGAAGGCACAATCCCAGCACTTTGTACTGACTCTTTATCTTTCTGTTTGCCATCAGTCGGTAGGCTTTGGTCAATTGCTCTCCCATGGAAAGTATGTTTTCCAGAATTGATAAGAACATCAATTATTTGCCCAATCCTCTTTGGTCCTTTGAGACCACATTTAACCGTTTCTTTAGCATGCTTTACTTTAACGTGTACTTCTATGTCTTTCTTCGATTCAAATGTAATGTTGCATGTTATACAGATGTAGGGTTGGGCCATAAGATGTAAGGCAACATGCTCCTCAAACTTTCGTCTTAGGGAGGAAGAGTATTGACAATTTAGGCAGTTAAATCGGTACTCAGAGTACACCATAGCAACCTCAACTTTAGTAGGCTTTCGAGAACAGATAACACTGTGTGAAGCAAATAATGATTCATCATCAGTTGTAAGTTTGCAAATATCACACCTTTGCATTCCAAGTTTTGACCATGCTGCTGTAGTTTCCTGCTGTTTCAAAGTTTCATCTGAAACACTGGAAATTTTCCTTACTGGCGCAGTAGTTTCACAAACTTTCTTGCCCACCACATTCTGGTTTTGGGTTTCATTGACTTTCCCATTTGACTCGCCATCAGAGCCGATTTCAAAAATTTTACCATATTTTTTGCACCCTGCCGTGAATGTTTCATCTTCCGACTTTCGGCTTACAACTTTATTGCCATCTTTAGATGCCAAGTCCTTTGTTTCTGCAGCACATACTCCTTCCGTATTGCCTGTTTTTTCACCATAACTAGGCACCACCATATTATCAATATCTATTATATGTTTATTGATAAATGTTAATATGTCTTTCGATAATATATCCCGGTTTTCTTCATTTGACGATTCGCTTTTGATGATCTCAATATCGGTTTCGGTATTATTAACGATATTATCTGGTTCATCACATTTATCATTACTGTCTTCACACTTACTATTGTCAACTTCATCGGCTTTCTCCTTATTCCCAACATTACTTTGTTCATCTGAACCTTTGGTTTCACAACATTCATTCACAATTGGTATACTTTTATTAAGCTCAACACATGTTTCTGTATCAGTCATTTTCAACTTCTTTATGCCATCTATTCCCTCAACATAAACATCTGTGTTTTTCATTTCGTTTACATTGTCTTTGACAATGTTACCGGATTTTTCTAATTCTATATTTGCATCCGTTTCTTCACCAACTTTATCTTCAACAGCTATAGTTTTTGTAACATTTACATCAGTTTTTTCCTTGTTCATACCTGGATCTTGCTCTTTATCTACAGTAGTAGTAAATTCACTTATCAGGGCATCCATTTCTTCTTGCAATTTTTTATCGTCATCATTTGTCTTCTTATCTACTGCTTGTGTTGCTGTTTTTTCCTTCCCGTCAATTTTTGAACAGCTGCCATTTTGTTTTAGTTTTCCCTCAAACTCCTTTAAACAGTGTTCTAAATTCTCAAGACCACGCACTGTGTCATCGATAGATTCCTTTTTCATTTCACAATCTCCTTTATGTTGTAAGGAAGTCATGTTATCCGTGTTGGCATTCCTCGACAACACTGTTGATCTAGATAACGACACACTTGCAAATGTGACGTCACTAAGAATTCTATCGAAGACATTATCCATCTTCTTGTCATTAGTGTCATCTTGTGATGAATCGGTCATCTTATCAAGATCAATAACAAGACTATTTTCATCTATATCACTTCCGCTAGAATCTCTCACTGAGGATCTGTTCCTGATTGTTTTTGTATCAGATTTCTGAATTCCTGCTTCATTTAGACATTCATTTTCACCCTCAGATTTCTGTTTTAAATCCATATCTGAAAAAAGATCAAACAGTTATTAGTGATTTAAAACAAACGATGCAATCTAATGTACATGTGTCATTAAAATTAAATGTCTATCTAATGAATATCAACGGTAACACCCAGTTGATCACTCTTCGATTACTTTCCACTCATCATCCACAAAGTCTGTCAACGCGGTCATACGAGAATTTTAACTGATTCTGCTACAAAAAGAAACGGGGAAGAGTTTTGGCAGATTATAATAAAACAGGAATTAACATAGCAGCATGCCCACAGGTTTTTTCATCTGGGGGTACATGTACCCTTCTACCTTCATTTTTGGGGGTACATGTACATCCAAATTTTTGGGGGTGCAATGTACCCTCTAACTCTTCATTTGAGGGTACAAAGAAAATGAACTGCATTTTCTCCACGCAAGGTCATGCACCATGGTGTTTTTTTTGTAAATATTACAGGCTTTAACAGTAACAGTTCTTCTGATTGGACAATTAAAAAATAAGGAGCCAATAGAATTGGGCAAAAAAACGCTCTGATTGGATAATATTGCCGAAATTAACTAATCAGAACAACTCTATTATACGTACTTTGAAGTGAATTATAAACAAAAGGTAATTTTTATACAGTGCTCGCAACGGGTTCCTTACGTGCACGCACGTAGGGTTCTTTCAATTATACGTGCATGATTTTTATTCTACATGTACGTGAAACACGTACCGGTACTGCAGTACGTGAATGGGCATGCTGCATAGGTCACCAACATGACTGTTGGATGGAATTGCTGGTTTGTTTTGGTTTGGTATAGTTTATGATGCCCCTTTCAACAATATTTCAGTTATATCGTGGCGATCAGTTTTATTGGTGGAGGAAACCGGAGTACCCAGTGAAAACCACCGACCTGTCGCAAATAACTGACAAACTTTATCACATTAAGTTGTATCGAGTACACCTCGCCATGAACGGGGTTCATACTCACAACTTTAGTGGTGATAAGCACTGATTGCACAGGCAGTTGTAAATCCAACTACCATACGATCACGACCACGACGACCCGGACAGAATTGAAGGAAGCATTGAGAGTTCAAACTCAGGCTGAATTGCCATTGTGCATGTAGTTCGGAAATTGGGACATGCATAATTAATGATGCTAGGAGACAAACTGCACACAAAAAACAACAAAAATACATGTTTTTGGGTCGTATTTCGCCAAATGACATGCCTTAACGGTATATATTAACTTTCAATGCAAAAAAAAAAAAAAAAAACATTCACAAAAATTACCAATCTTACAGGCATTATCTCTTTATCATAGTGTCTTGTGTGAAATAAAAAAAGATTTTCAATAAATCACCAAAAATGTTCCTTTACGATTTATCTATTAGATTTTGGAACAGTTCCGATAGAGTGGTACCTTTTTCAATTTTATTACATTAAAAGAAACATATAAATTAACTTAAATTTCATGTCACAAAATATGCATGTGATAATTGAGGGTATGAACCCAAATCAAAGGGGCCCGGGTGGCTCAATGAGTTTGGTCGTTGGATCTAACAACTCATACAAGCCTATCACCAATATGACGTGGGTTTGTGCCCAGCTTTGTAAATTACAAAAAAGGGTGCACTCGACTCGCAGCTGCAAGTGATAAAGTTTACCAGTTGCTTGCCCATGGTCGGTGGTTCTCTCCGGGTACTCCGGCTTCCTCCACCACTAAAACTGGTCGCCATGATATAGCTGAAATATTGCTGAAAGTGGCATTAAACACCAAAATGCAAATGCAGTCCAAATCAATGAATAGCATGACATTAATTATCATCAGATATTATACAATTATAGTCTTTTGTAGAGGTCGATATGAGTTTTTATGGACCTAAGAAATTAATATTGACCGAAGTCGTAGGCTGAGGTCAATATTGATTTCTTAGGTCCATAAAAACTCATATCGACCTCTACAAAAGACTGTAATTGTTTTATTACAAAACAAATCAAAGTGAAAGTGAGTCGATATGGCTTTTAATCAAGTCAGTATGATGTCATGCATAATGTAATGGAAGGTGAAAGTGAAAGGGAGTCGATATGGTTTTTAATCAAACAATATCAGAATTTACATAATGTCATGTGACAGCTTTTCATCCAATGAATACCAGGGTATTTTCAAATTAAATCATTATGTAATAAAGAACATTATTACATATACAATACAAATCTTTTATTTGTCAATTATGACACTTTTACAGGCAGTAGAATTACATTAAATTTCATACAATGATTGGCAAATGATTACATTATTTATTTAATACAAGATACATTGTGTATATGAATTATTTTTTTTAGATATAAATAATAGATAAATATATTAAGTCCAGTGATATATATATATAACAGTACACTAGTACTAACACTGGCATGTGGTTTGTTCACATTTCTTCCTCTTTTGAAAAATCTAATTCACGTTTCTCCTACAAGTGTCAAACAATAGATTGGCTTGATGTTTATGCAGTAATTAAAATTGTTTCTATTAAAGTGTGATACACTGAATTCACTGTAAGCCTAATTACAAGTAAATTTCTTTAATTTAAACCCCTTTACATATTATTCACGTTTCTCCCACACACCTATATAATTACATTTGTAATTAAATAAAGTCATACATATGTATCCAATGTACAACCAGCTTCTATCAGTCTCCCAAAAACATTTTGACAAACTAGCTCTAATTAAAGGCATATCAGATAGTTTTTTTTTCTATGTTATTGAGAAAATGTATATACAATGTATCTGGTATAGATTCTGCATGTATTATTTCATAGTTCTTAGCTGTTGTTTACATTCTGGTGTATAAACCATAAAAAAGATCAAAGGAAAAGAATACATTCATGTTACAACTTCAATTCTCCCTTTTTTGAAAATATTCATTACAGTGCTATAATTTTTTTTATTAATATTTTTTACTGTTGTGACTTAAAGGGATATTAAAGCTCATATTTTGGTATTTTTTTTTATCTCATGAAAACTTGCAATTGGTTCAATAAATGATATTTATGATAAATTATCCCAGTTTTATCAATGAATCTTTGTAAAAGTGACATAATTCGTTGATTTTTCTGTCATGTCATTCGGTTTTCTCTGGGTTTTTCCAATGATTGAATTTTTTGCTTCCTAGACAAAAATTCATTTCGACCCTTTTAAGTGATATTTTAACGATATTAGGGATTATATGGGCTGCAAAGTATTTTTGGATTGTTTTCACAATTAAATTGAAAAGAAACAACCTTAGTCACGAGTTGAAAAAATATACCGTATGTTAAAATGAGCTTTAGTATCCCTTTAAGAGTTATTTCTTTTGCTTTATCGATTTTTATCTTTTGGAAATTATTGGAAAAGGAAATCAATGTGTTTGTTTTTTTGCTTGATGGTGTTTAACATCACTTTCAACAATATTTCAGTTGCATCATGGAGGTCAGTTTTATTGGTGACAGAAACCCGAGGACCTGGGAAAAACCACCGACCTGTCGCAAGTCACTGACAAACAAGAAGGGATTGTGAAAACTGATGTATATAAATAATTTATGATATTTATGAATAAATTAATTTGTAGCAAATGCTTGAATTTGATTGGTTAGAATTTTTTTATCCATCATGTCATAGATAAAATTTTTAACCGGAAGTCACTTGTTGGGGTCTCAATTGGGAATTTTTTTTATTTTAATTCTTTTTAAGCAATTATTATCCGTACACACCCTTGCGTAACTCGCTTCGCGGGTTACGCAGTGTGTACCACATTTTTTAGTTTATTTCTTCATGAACCAAAAAAAAATTGAGATCAATCCTTAAATGTTGTCTACAATTTTACATGTCAGTAAGAGAATATTGTTTTTCCAAGTAATGTTTCTTTTTGTATAAATTTAATTCTTTATTTATTTTATGAGGATTATTAACAGCCAATGGTTACAAGTAGCTCTCCTCAAAATATACAGAATATACACAATAATAATACTCTGTCTCACCGACATTTTCAATCAACGTTAGAGAAACCGAAGAGACAATCAAGAATGGACAATCCAGAGACACTGGCAACATTGGGTACACTAGAGGCTCACAGGAGCCTGTATAGCTCACATGGGTATAACATCAGTCAATAAAACTTTATAACTTCGGTAAAAAAATAACAAATGTAGCCCTCGTAATTGCAGACCCCCTCTCCAAAAAAATTTGGGCAGGGGTTCCCCTTTAATGCAAGTTATCAACATTGCTGTAAAAAAACAACAACATGAATGTCATTGATTCTCAAAATTTAGCTTTAGTTACTTCACATTTTGTAATAGAGTTGCTTCTCTTTCATTATTTGAGTAACCAAAAGCAGTGAAAGTCACAAAAAAAATGCATTTCAAGAAGAATAACACTTCACACAGTTGTCAGACATTTTTCACGGTGGGAACTTTTTTGTAGATCTTGACATGCTGTACATTTTTGCAGTATAAACTTTCCCTCTATCTCTAATAGTTTTTGAGATATAAGATGAAAGTATTAAAATTTAGAACATTTGATGAAAAAAGGGCAAGAACTCCAAAATGGGTAATGGGATTTACTTAAAAATTGCAGGGTAGGTAGATCTTGACATGCTGAACATGTTTGCAGTTTAAATTTAACATCTATCTCTTAATAGTTTTTGAAATAAAGGATGAAAAGTATTAAAATTTTGAAAATTTGATGGAAAAAGGGCAATAACTCCAAAATGGGTACTCAGATTTACTTTAAAATTGCAGGGTATATAGCTCTTGACATGCTGAACATGTCTGCAATTAAACTTAACCTCTATCTCTTATAGTTATCGAAATATAAGATGAAATATATTACAATTTTGAAAATTTGATGAAAAAAGGGCAATAACTCAAAGATGGGTAATCAGATTTTCTTCAAAATTGCAGGGTAGTTAGATTTTGCTGTGCTGATAAAGATCCAAATGTTATCTGAGTAACGGTCTACCAGAACATGATGACGACCAAGGCTGTTAAGTGGTGCGAACAACGTGTGTTTTGAAAACATGTTTATGGAGGAATGAAACATTAATTTATTAAATTGTTTGACTTGTAAACCAATACATCTAAAGAAAAGGAATGATTTAGATATTCTTAGGAATTATATTTATAGCGAGTAAGCGAGTGTTGTTTACCACATTAGTGAGCTATTTTTCATCTATATAATGGCAAGGACAAACTTCATTTCAACAAGATGATGATAATCATTATCATCATGTTGCTGAAATGATTAATATCTGCTTTGTACTAGATTAACCATCTAGGAGAGGAGCAGATCGTAACCCTTGGCTAGCGAAGATGTAGATTAACACACTTAGTTAGAATTAATACTGCTACATGAAGCTCACTGAAACAACCATCCATGTGTAGACATGTCGCTCTTCACATTATCTTGATTAAGGTGGTACCATGCACTTCAGGTCAAATTTGATCTGCTCGTTTAATTTTCTTATTTTTTTGGTAGTGTGTTTGAATATATTCACTGTAATAAATATCAAAATTTTAACAAATTCCAACCAACAGACTCAGAGAGCTAAATTCAGTAGCCACACAGTAGCTTTTCTCTCTGTGGTTTTGATCACCGAGATGCTTGAAATCTGCATACAAACATCATATGATCAAAATATTCAACTAATTTTAAAGAGTTATCTCCCTGTAGTGTATGGTACCCCCTTAAGAGCCAACCGATCTTAACTCTTTACTCCTCAATGCTTCATACCTAGCCAAGAAGCAGTAAATACTAATTTTATAGTCTTTGGTTCCACCTGTCATGACTGGGGATCAAACTCACTTTCTACTGCAGTCAAGGCCAGTACTCTACCCATAAACACCACTGATGCAGTCTATATCCATAGCATTTGCTATGCATCATAGTCTTGTTTTACGAAGTAAGAATATTACATTTGTACTGACATTGTAGACCTTTTTTCAAAGTTGTCAATGTTATCCGAGTTGAAACTATAGTTTGTCCCCATTTTATCTGAACAATACCAGTATTCAATTTACATTCATTTGAAACTGGTAAAAATCATCTCTATATACTAGTAATTTTTTTTAATATGTGAAATTAACAATAGAAATTATTCAGTCACTTGAAGTTTAAAAAATGAGAGGAAAAAATGGATATTTATTATAGATAACCCAAATTTTTAGAAGTTTTTCTCATTTTCCCCCCTTATTTTTGAAGCTTCAAGTGACTGAATTATTACAGTGATTTCTGATTTTATTTTCAGTGATTAAAGTAATAAACAGTAAATATTCAAATATATCACTACAAAGTCAAGAGATTCTGAACAGACCAGTTTTTGTGCTTGATATTCTGAAAAGTGTCTGAAAATTCTGAAAATTACTTAAAATTCTGAACAGATTCTGAACATTACTGAAAATTCTGAACATTGCTAAAAATTCTGAACAGATTCTGAACATTGCTGAAAACTCTGAACAGATTCTGAAAATTCTGAAAATTGCTGAAAATTCTGAACAGAGTCTGAACATTGCTGAAAATTCTGAACAGTGTCTGAACATTGCTGAAAATTCTGAACAGATTCTGAACATT
>MJUT01048828.1:57750-81917 GCA_002080005.1 Gigantidas platifrons
AAATTGTATTAAAAATCATTTTAATTTATGAATTAATCCTCTTTCTGTTTACGTACATTTTTTGCATTTATTTTCAATAAAATTTCTTTATTATTTCATCCCATTTTCCTTAATTTAACTTAATCTTATGATAACAGCAAGCTACATGACCCTACATATACTGTTATCCACAATAAATTCAGGGAAGAGAGATGAAATAAGAAAGAAATTTTAATATATGAATTTTTACAAAAGTTTAATTTTTTTTTCAAGTTGTTAAATTTTAACAGACTTATTGATACATTTTTAGATTGTGTTCTGGTTAGTTATTTTTTTATTATTATAAATTTCACTTTTGAGACCTTTTACAAAAGTTTAATTATTTTTTCCTCAACTTGTTAAATTTTAAGACTTATTCTTATATTTTTAGATTGTTTTTTAGTTTAGTTCAGTTTTTTATATAATAAATTTCACTTTTCAGACCTGCATTACTATGTGAAATATTACATGTTATATTTAATTAAAATGTAATGAAAATGAAGTAAAATATATTTAGCTAAAGAAGAAAAATTAAAATGGCAAATTTAATGAGAAATGAAATAATGTATATTTTTTTGTAATTAAAAAAAACATATACATGTATATATGAAGAAAAATTGAAATGAAGAAAATGACAAATTTATAAATAGTACCCATCTCCACAGTATCACCTGTGGTTCCAATATACAACAGGAAATTACTAATTACCTATATGTACAGGTAAAACCATCACTCACAGGTGACTTACCTGTGTATTTCATAAGTTATAAGTATAATATTTTCAGAAGAATGTTTTCATTGAGAATAAGATTGGAAAATTATGCACAGAATAAAAAAAAGGTTAGGGTTTATATGTATTAATTAATTACATTAAAAAAAAAAANTATTTGAAACAAATTTCATGTAATTATTTTTTTAAATCTGTTAAGAAGTAATGTTCCGACTCTGTTCAGAATTTTTAGCAATGTTCAGAATTTGTTAAGAATTTTCAGTAATGTTCAGAATCTATTCAGAATTTTCAGAATCTGTTCAGAATTTTAAGTAATTTTCAGAATTTTCAGACACTTCAGAATATCTAGCACAAAAACTGGTCTGTTCAGAATCTCTTGACTTTGTAGTGTATGCTAGAGTTATCTTTCTTTGTTCAAGTAGGAAAACCCATCATATAATGACACAGATGTAAATGAATTTATAATTCATCCCATGTGATGGTTCTGGACATTAGGTTTTCACTGTAGGTGAAGGACATATAAGCAAGTTAATTTTCAACAAAAATATAAAAGGGCCGTCTTCGATTTCGAATCACTTCAAAAAGTGACAATACTTCTTTAGAACCTCTAAGTTCTAACGGAACATTTCTAGCAAGTCTTGTGACTTCAGTGAAATTGTTTTTGAATAATACATAATAAATGTCTCTGCCAAATTGCCAATAAGAGGCAGAGGTGGTCATTTTGAATTTCGAATCACTCTGAAAAGTAACAACAATTCTTGCTGACCGCTAGAAGAATGTGTTATGTTTGGTGACTGGGCATGCTGTGATTCTGAAAAAGTTTGAAATGTGAAAAGTTAACATGATATGTACGGACAGACCCTTTACCATCAGAAATGCATCAAAGTTAGAAGGAAATTATAATTGTATGTAAATTTCAGAATTATTGAAGATTATTTTTACTCATAATTAAAATTCATTAAAATTGGGAGTAAAAATTTAAAAAAAAATGCTCAGATATCATATTAGAAATTGACAGATTTTGGCCACTTGTAGTGTACAAGGTATCTTAGAAACCAACATTGATAGAGGAAATTTGTAAACTTACTACTATAAACTATAAACACACACTCAACTCAAAGAAAAAACACATCAAAATTGAATACAAAATTAATATTTTATGATATATTCCAAATTTCAGCATTTTGGTCCCTTTTAGAAATAAAACCTCATCAAAAACGGATGAACAATAAACATTCTATATACAGAAAACAGCCTTTTTAGCACCTTTAGGACTCTTTAATAGAAATGGATAGAGCTACAATTCCCTGAATCAATAATAACCTTTGTTCCGTGCAGAAGATCATTGAATCAAATACCATAAATATCTTCTTGTTTCAAAATGTCTAAAGAATGAAGCACCTGTATATTTAAAAAATAAAATCCAATACTTGTCTGATAAAAATCCTTACTCTCTCCGAAATGTTGTAAGTGAAAAATTACAAATCCCAAAGGCAAAAACTGAACTTTTTAAGAAAACTTTTACATACTCTGAACAAAAGCTATGGAATGAACTTCCATTTTTGATACGGCAAGCTTCCTCTCATAATGCATTTAAAATAAAAGATAAAAGTCTCATTTTAAATGATGATGTACAAAAATGTACCTTAAATTACCATTAAATATTTACTAAATCTTTTTGTGTATACAGTGGAACCTGTCTAATCCGACACACCAAGGGACCAGTGAAATGTGTCGGATTGTACAGGATGTCGGAATACTCAAGTATTATTTATGCTAACAGAACTACTTTGGGACCATAAATTTTTGTGGGATGTCACAGGATGTCGGAAAACTCAGGTTCCACTGTACTTATGTCTTATTACAATGTATTGCTTCTTGTGTGTAACTTTTGTATAGTGTATTTTACAATGTACATGTTGTATGTTGAAATATGTCAATGAGGGCCTCAGGGAAGATTAGTTATTAACTAACTGTGTAACCCTCTAATAAATAAAGAATTTATTATTATTATTATTATTAACTAGAGAAAGTTGATCTGGTGATCACAGATACCCCTGCATTCCAAATTTTCATCCAGAAACCTTTAAAGGCCCTATCTTCTAAGAGAAAAAGGGCCATAATTCATGAACGGTAAATGTCAATTTCACCATAATCGAAATTAATCTGTATTTTATGGTACATAGCATTGTGTTAAAAGTTTGAAAAGATTTGGTTGAGCGGTACTTTAAATACCATCCGGAAACAGAGAAAGTCCCTATTTTCTAAGAGAAAAAGGGCCATAACTTATGAACGGTAAATGTGAAATACACCATAATCAAACTTCACCTATATTTTATGGTATACAGCATTGTGTTAAAGTTTGAAAAGATTATGTTGAGCGGTACTTTAAATATCATTCGGAAACCTAAAAAGTCCCTATTTTCTAAGAGAAAAAGGGCCATACCTCAGGAACGGTAAATCTGAAATACACCGTAATCGAACTTAACCTGTATTTAATGGTCCACAGCATTGTGTTAAAGTTTGAAAAGATTTGGTTGAGCCATACTTTAAATATCATCCGGAAACCTAAAAAGTCCCTATTTTCTAAGAGAAAAAGGGCCATAACTCAGGAACGGTAAATGTGAAATACACCATTATCGAACTTGACTTGTATTTAATGGTCCACATCATTGTTTTAAAGTTTGAAAAGATTTGGTTGAGCGGTCCTTTAATTATCATCCGGAAACCAAGTGTGATGGACGGACGGACGGACATGAGGACCCCTAAATACCCCCCGACTCTCATCGAGCAGGGGTATAAAAATTCAGATGGATCAGTCTACTTCAGCAAAAGTTATTGCATGGAAACCATTGTGCCTACAGACTGATGGCAATGACGACATTATCAAGACAACTTTATTTAAGCCAATCATGGTGCCCAAATAATGAGCATGTCAATCAAATAAAATCACAATAAAATAATAAAGAAGCACAAACATAAGTGTTCAATGATTGCTTGATTAGGAATTAGGTGTTTATAACAATAGACCCATAACATAATACACCATAAAAATGTTTGCCGTCACATAATTACGGTATAAACAATAACACAATATCTTACTTTACCATCAAAAAGCATACACTCAAACATCTTCTACATTTTATATAATTTCAGCCTGCTGAAGCATGACATATTAATATTGTAAATATTTCATCATTTTAATAAAGGGCTAACCAGAGTGAATCATGATACAACTGAAGCATGTCAATATAAAGGGAGAGTTGGATAGTGTTTTGCTTGACACAATAAAAAAAATGTTGTACACAGCTATGCTGTAAATAGTTATTTGCTGGATCCATAACTTGTATTTTGGAAATTTGTCTTATTTTACTATTACATACATGTACTTGTGCTAAATATGTTTTCCAAATATGCAAAGTTCTATATATACCTTACAAATATGGGGAATTTGTGCCCCTTTTGAAATGAAATACCAAAATGTTTATGGCTCACCAATAACCTATTAAACTAGAGGCTTGTGTCGCTCACCTGTCATTTTGTTTTGAGGAAACTTTTTACAGAACCTTCAATTAATTTGGCCAAATGGCTTTGGGGAAGATTTTTATTAATTGGCCAATCTCAAACAAGAACTGCCTATGGCGGCCATATTAGTTGTATGATCAACACGAAATATGAAAATTTTGTACAGGATCTCCCATACATCATTCATACAAAAATAATAATTCACTGTGCCATCTAGTTTCAGAGGAGAAGATTTTTTTTTAAATTTCAGCCATGATCAATGTATGTGTATGGATCAAATTTGATGAAATCTGTGCTGTATGATAATAGAACTAGAGGCTCCCAGGAGCCTGTAATCGCTCGCCTGTTTTCAATTTGACATCTTAAGTTGATAGAAATGGGGGTGTTACACATAATTTTGAAAGTGGGTCACTCAAAGATCATTTCAACTCAAATTTCTGAGCAAAAGATTTTGCTGCGATTTTTATCTCATAATATTCCTAAATGGAATAAACTGGCTGAAAAAATCTCACAGAAAAACCCAGAATATATGTTAAACTACTCATTGCCATGTTGCTGCAGTTAAAATTTCAGTTCATTTTGATTTGTAATAAAGCAGAAATTGACAACTAAGACATTTCTATTTTTAGTAACAGCAGCCATTTTGAATGGAGGGCGGGGCTGTCAGACACATATTGAAAGGGGACCACCCAAGGACCATCCCAGCCAAATTTGCTTTAACTTGGTTCAGCGATTTCAGAGGAGAATATTTAAATGTAATCTTTTATCAAAATATGCCTAGTTTACATAATCGGTATAAATCGACTGAAAGAAAAATTTCACAGAAAAACCCGGAATATATATGTTAAACTACTCCTTGCCATGTAGCTGCAGTTAAAATTTGAGCTCATTTTGGTTTATACTAAAGCAGCAATGGACAATTGAAGAAATTTCTATTTTTAGTAACAGCAGCCCCGCTGGTGGCCATCTTGGATTTTCAATCGGTCCAAAAAGTAACAACACTTAGTTAGCAGCTTGCAATGATCATTCATGACAATTTTCAATTCCATCCTCCATGTAGTATCGGAGAAGAAGATCTTTGAAATTTCAGCCAATCAGAGGCTATTATGGCCCCTGGCAGCCATATTGGATAACCGATCGGAACAAAAAGTAACAACAATTGATCAGAGCCTTGTCAGGAACATTTCTGCCAAGTATGGTTCCAATCCATCAAGTGGTTCTTGAGAAGAAGTTTGTTTTACATATTTCCCATCGGGTCGCTATGTCAAATTATGTCCCCCGCTGGTGGCCAGCTTGGATTTTCAATCGGTCCAAAAAGTAACAACAATTGGTTAGCAGCTTGCAATGATCATTCATGACAATTTTCAATTTCATCCTCCATGTAGCATTGGAGAAGAAGATCATTAAAAATTTCAGCCAATCAGAGGCTTTTATGGCCCCTGGCAGCCATGCTGGATTACCGATCGATCGTAACGAAAGTAACAACACTTGGTTAGACCATGCAAATGAACATTCCTGCCACGTTTGGTCCCATTTGCTTCTGTGGTTCTCTAGAAGAAGATTGAAATGTTTACGGACGGACGACGGACGCCAAGTGATGGCAATAGCTCACATGACCCTTCGGGTCAGGTGAGCTAAAAACATGAAGATTTAACGTAAATTGAACATAGTCAAAAAACCATGACCATGAGGTTAAGGTCAGGTGACAGATGTCTGGTTGACATGTACACATCATGATCAATGTATTGACTAAGTATGGTGAGTGTAGGTTGAATGGTAATGGAGCAACTGACCGAACCACAAACTTGACATTGTTAACACGTTCACCGCCACCCGCTATTGCCGTTGCAGGAAATGCAATGCCTATGTCTTGCCTTCAGCCACTTTGCATCCGAACCGAGACAAAAATTTAAACAAAAAAAATTTTTTTTTGGGGCTACAAATTATGTACGGGTAAATAAATATCCTGTGACCATAATAAAAACTTGTTTGTGTTGAAGTAATATTTATTACAGGGAATATTTGTAATCTCTGAGAAGGAACATTACATGTAATGGCCATATTACTGCTTAAAACATTACATGCCTTCTTTGTTGTTCGTAAAGAAAAATAATAGACACACCAGAATCACCAGATCAGATCAAGTTTATAGAATACCCTTCTAGTGTGTTCAATCAATTTATTTGTTCCCATATTTTAGAATTTTGTAGAGGAGAATGATCCCTGAGCAGCCCATGCATTTTATTTCGGTGGTATGGATTGGGCTGGTAAAAATAATTGTGTATTTCAGATCAACAGTAAAAAAAAATTGTTTTACAGTATGAAGGATAATCTAAAGGGTATTTTTTATCTATTTATTTAATTGTAAGTAAATACACAAGATTACAATCTTGCTCTAACAGTTGGAATTCAAAGAAGATGTTTGGCTACAAGCTGTCTCATAAATACTTGATTGTTATAGATTTAAGGACTGGCTTCTTATAGTTTTATTACTTGAACTCAGGATAGTATTATACTTGATCAAGGTCTTGAACTCAGGATAGTATTATACTCAAGTGCTACTGATCAAAATAATGATAAATATTAACATTTAATTGTCCAGAATTAATCGAATCATTAGGAGTACAATTTCAGAATAATCATAATTTTTTAAACTGTTTCATTTCAAAATTGCATATACTAAGATGGAATACATGTACATGTTTTGTATCTAAATGTATTGACATGGATAACTCTGCAAGAGAATTTTATAAAGTTGTAAAAAAAGATTTTAAATTTGAAGAGTACCTTATTAGATTATCAAAACAAGACAGGATATACATAACCAAACTTAGAACTTCAAACTTGAAGCTTCCCATTGAAACCGGAAGATGGAATAATATATCAAAAGAATTAAGATTATGCACATTTTGTAATAAAAAAATTGGAGATGAATATCACATTTTATTTACATGTACAAATGATAGAATTGTTCAATTAAGACAAAAACATATCCCAAATTATTATTGGAATCCACCTGTTATTTACAAGATGGAGGGTTTATTCAGATTATGCAATAACCAACTTATGATTAATATTTCAAGGTTTATAAAAAATATGTCACAATTATTATAGCTATCTTCAATATAAAATTATATATATATGTATGTAATGTGTATGTACTTGTGTATATATATACACTCATGCATGCATGTATATGTTAGTGTGTGTGTATGTGTATCTTTATATTATATTGATTGCATTCTTAATATTGTTTCTGTTTAGTTCGTCATTTTCTGTATTGTATTTAATATTGTACCTCATGTTACACTGTATAGTGTCTGAGTGTTGTTCAATAAAGTTCTTGACAACAAACAGATACTTACTTTTCTTTTCTTACTTTTATGGATACTGACTCTTCTTTCTTATATTCCTTCTTCCTTTATAACCTGCAACATAGGATTAATATTCCAATGTAATAATTATAACCAAAAATAAACTCACAATATGAATTCATGCAACATTTTATTTTTTCCTCCTTAATATTCTTTCCGGCAGAATATTTTTAATATAAAATATTATCCTTGGACAATATTTCAATATTAAATTTCTTCCAATGCCATTATATATTTTTCGGATGAGGTGGAAGAAATTTAATATTAAAATATATCCGTGGATAACATTGCATATTATATTTCATCCTGAAAAAATATTATAGAGGAAATAATCTGATTTTACATGTTACAAATTTTTTCAATTAATTAATTTACATTGCTGCAAATAAATATGTACTTAATACTAGTGAAATACTTCTTTATTACTGAAGTATTTTTTAAGTAAATATATAAATCATTACAATTACAATGTTTTAATAATATTCATAAGATTTTCTCTTGTTACTTTTCCTCAGTCGCTTTGGTTGAGGAGTACACAAAATTTAATTTTCACTCTCCATTTCATTATCTTCTTCACTAATATACTGTGGTGATACTTGTAAATCAAACATTACTAGTTTCTGCATCCTGTGGATACTTTTGGTCTTGTATATATGTAACTATATCATTGTATATTCTTCTTCTTCCATTATTTAATATCTACTGTTACCGATGAATCAAATTTTTAATATATTTAAACTTACATGACTTTATTGATTTTATAATGGGTTTGAATACTACTCAATCTGTCATTTAAATTGACATGGTTCTGGCTATAATATATTTTCCCTATATATTTATTTACCTGTAAATTGTATTTATAAAATATTTTCCGGATGGGTCGGGTGATTTATTAATCAGTGTCGGAAATAATATTACATACCTTAGTATAAAATATTATCCGGATTAGCTCATTTGATGGATCGGGTGATTTATCTACGAGTGTAGGTATTAATATTACAGATGCATCTCGTGATTTAATAATCAGCGTCGGACATAATATAACACACAGACCTTAGTATAATTTATTATCCGGTAACTTTTTTTAAACAATGGAAAGTATTTTATTATAAAATATTTACCGTGACATAAAATTTAATATTAAATTCTTTCCACCGGATACAATTTCAACAGAAAAAAATTATGCCTTACATTTACATGATACTTTTGTGAATATAATTGTTTGAAAACCAATATTGCATTATGCATTGATTTGTAATTTGTTGGAATTTGTACAATGTACATGTATATCAAAGTGGTCAGTTGATAAATATTACCAACCAAGTACAAAAGGAAGTTGCTAAAGAAATGTTAGTACAGCAAAATCAGTTTAAAAAATCAAATTTACAATCCTACAGAATGTTACTATTCTGTCTGTGATGCTATTTTTTTTTTTATTAAACCTAATTATAATATGAACAGATGGTTTGAATGTAATGTAAAAACTGATTTTGTCATCATTATACATGTATTAACATTTCATATTTCTTTTTTTTAATTTTCTTCAAAATATTAATGAACTATTGACATGCTATTTTAAACTAGAGGCTCACCTGAGCCTGCATCGCTCACCTGATGTGAAAAGTTAATGGATGACAGATGAAGGATGCCAAGTGATGGCAAAAGCTCATATTGCCTTTGGCAGGGTGAGCTAAAAAAAAGTTTGAAGTGGAAAAATTGTAAACATGCTAACCAATATAATGTGAACTCACTCTACCTCAAAATATGTTTTAAAGGAGAGTTATCTCCCATTTTTCAATGCAATTTCTTCAAGAATTAATTAGAAGGCTAAATATAATTGTCCAATTAATAAAAATGTTTCCTTGACAACAGAGAACTTAATCCTATTATATAAAATTTTACCAGTTAATGACTTTCAGTATTTTTGGGGAATTTTAGGACATCTGTGATGTCTATTTGACTTAATTCTAACAATACAGTTTAAACAAGATCCTTGTCAAATTACATAATCCCTTTTATATATCTATTAGATGAAAAATATTGGCTTAAGCCCTAAGGTAATAAAATTTTAACACTTGACAGGATTAAAAATAATAGCAATGTAATCTTTGATAAACAATTCAACAAAACTTAATTAACAATTTTACTACCAGTAATCCTTCAACAAATTTAAGAAATAAGAGTGTGATTTATAAAAAAAAAAATAAATTACTTTAAATACTATCTCCAGATTTATGAGAAAATTAATGAAAAAGTATTATGTTAATGTTATTGTTAAAACTAATCAATAAAATAATGATATCAAATGTTTATACCAAAAAATATATATTATATGTCAAATGTCAAGATTTATATATAAATCCTTGAAAATGTGTACAACTATAAAGAGAAATGATTCATGAAATTTATTGTTGAAAAATAGTGGTGGTCGATGTAGATTATACAGTTTTTACAGATACATGCATTTTATTTTAAAAGTAGGTATATTCTTTTAAAGGGACAATTCCCTGATAAATTTTTATTGAAACACAAAATCTAAAACAAACATGAACTCATACAAAAATTGAGACGAGATGCACGTTTTAGGACATCCAATACTTGAGTCAGTCTCATAACCTCATTAAATGGTACAGTAGAGCAAGACCTACCAGGATAAATCATTAGATTAGATAGATTAATATGATTCTACTTAGTGATATAGTTATACTTTCTTTTGCATTTTATATTATACACTACATTCAGAGACATACGTCACATAGCATGATAAATCACTGTGATACATGTAGATGTATCACTCATCTTGGTAATTCTGATACATTTTTTTTTCTGTTTATAACTACTTTCTTATGCATTTTCGGTGATTGCAAGTAACACTCTAAAGACAAAAGAAAATTTGAAGATATATTAAACAAACCAAAAGATATACATGTATTCATATCACCAAGATGAGTGATACGTCTATCACAGTGATTTATCATGCTATGTCCCTGACTGTACAGTAACTTTCTATCACCCTGAATGAGAAAAGATAGTAACTTAATAGATTTCATGGGGAAACAAATTGATATGCCCATATAACAAGTCAGCAATTTTCTAGCTATGTCATGGCAAGAACAAGTTACGATGACATGAAAATGATGTCTTTTGAACTAGAACAACAGACACTTGTATTTCATCACTGAAACAACATACCTCAGGTAGACACGTACTGTATTTTTTGGACTTTAATAAAGTCTATGTAGTTTATAGGTCTACTTAGCAAATTTCCGAAGGCTTAAAAAAAAATATCATTTTGAAATAAAACTAGAGGCCTGAGTCACTCACCTTTCAGTCTGTTTTGAGGAAACTTTAAACAGAACCCTCCGATCAATTTTCAATTAATTTGGCAAAATAGTTTTAGAGAAGATTTTTATTAATTGGCCAATCACAAAAAAGAATTACTGCCTATGGCAGCAATAGAAATTTTGATCAGGCAAAGTGGTTTCAGAGAAGATTTTTTAGAAATTGACCAACCAGAAACAAGAATAGCCTATGGTGGCAATGCTTGCCAACAGATCGGGACGAAATGAGCAATTATAGAGGACCTTGACTTCAATAGATGCTTCCTGTAAAATGTTGACAAAATGGTTTCAGAGGAGAAGATTTTTTAGAAATCAACCAACCAGAAACAAGAATTTCCTATGGCAGCCATGTTTGTTAATGGATCAGAACGAAATGAGCAATCCCAATAGAGGACATTGCATAGACGCTTCCTACTAAGTTCAATTAATATGGCTAAGTGAATTCAGAGGAGACAATTTTTTTTTTAATTGACCAACTGGGAACAAGAATTGCCTATGGTGGCCATGTTTCTTAACGAAGTGGAACAAAATTAGCAATCTTTATAAAGGACATTCTATTGATGCTTCCTACCAAGTTTCTATTCATTTGGCCAAGCGGTTTTAGTGAAAAATATTTTTTTAGAAATCGATCAATCAGAAACAAGTATTGCCTATGGCGGCCATGTTTATACATGGATCAGGACGAAATGAGCAATACTATTAGAGGATCTTACACAGCTGTCTCCTACCTAGTTTCGATTCACTTGACCAAGCGATGTCAGAGTAGAAGATTTTTTAGAAATCGACCAATCAGAAACAAGAATTGCCTATGATGGCCATGTTTGTTAATGGATCAGGATGAAATGAGCCAATCTTAATAGAGGACCTTCTATAGATGCTTCCTACCAAGTTACGATTCATTTGGACAAGCAGTTTCAGAGATTTTTTTTTAGAAATCGACCAATCAGAAACAAGAATTGCCTGTGATGGCCATGTTTGTTAACGGACCAGGATGAAATGAGCAATCTTAATAGAGGACCTTCCATAGATGGTTCCTACCATGTTTTGATTCATCTGGCCATGCAGTTTCAGAGGAGAATATTTTTAGAAATTAGCCAATCAGAAAAAAGAATTGGCTATGGTGGCCATGTTTGTTAAGAGATTGGGATGAAATCGGCAATGCTTCCTACCAAGTTTCAATTCATTTGGCCAAGCGGTTGCAGAGAAGAACATTGAAATGTGAAAAAAGATGTCAAGTGATGGCAAAAACTCATATTGCCTTTGGCAAGGCGAGTTCAAAATCTTGACCTGTTCTTATAATACAGTTGATCCACACAGACATGTCATCCGGTGTTTATTTGTACAACTTAAGGCGACATCATGACATGTTCAGCAGAGAAGCAGCAAATACCTTTTATTCCTTAGACTCAACACTGGAGGGGATAGAATCCATGACCTACCATATAGGAGACAAGAATGTCAAAAATTACAGCAACTCTGTAGTCTTAAATTCATTGTAACATGAATGCATTCTTTTCCTTTGATTTTTTTTATGGTTTATATACCAGAATGTAAGAAACATCTAAGAAATATGAAATAATACATGCAGATACGAGATATTGCATGACTTCATGTTACAGATAATTTATACCAGTTTTCCTAGTTAAACAATCTCACGCTACATGTTCAATTGTTTAACTGTAACTCGGAAAACCGTGGTATAAATATTACTACATGTACTAGTAACCATAGATTTTCTGAAGTGATTTTAGATCTCTGAACCTTATACAAATCAGGACGACAATTTTTTTTTACATTAGAATCTAGTACATGTTATGGGGAAAATATATGATATTTTCATTGAACTTTACATGAAATGACACATTAAAGGGAAGAACTCCAATAAAGATGTGTAAAAACATAATTTTAGAATCATGTCGGATATGTGCAAAATTGATGGAATAAAAATGAGAGGAAAACTGATTTAAGGATTAGTGTTATAGTTATTGAATGTCACTTTCAACAATATTCTGGTAATATCGTTCCTGTACATTTTATGAGCTTTTCAAATCGACTACATACAAAATACATACATTCATCCCACAATCATGCACAAACACACCAATTTAATAAAAATAAAGCAAGGTAATATTAAAACATAGTGCATATGGCAACTTGTTTTTTTTAAAACAACACAAATGCTTGTTAAAATAGAACCTAAAAATGCATGGCAAAATAAAACATATAAAGCATGGTAAGATAATACAAGTCAAAGTAAAAAATGAAGTTTATAAATCAGAATCTGTGTACTCAAAGACACCAGACTTTCTGAATGTCACAGAAAAATTTTATTATACAAAGCTGTATTCAGCAATAAAAACAATGTTCCTTTAATACATTAATTTGTGTATACATATAAAGTGTAGAGTTGGATATTCTCTCATTTCCATTTGCATCCACATCCTTTCTTCTTAGAGTTATCTTTCTTTGTTCAAGTTTAATCTTAAAGATAAATGGAGTTATCCTTCTTTGTTCAAGAATAATTCTTTACAAAACTGGTAGGAGTCATGTCATTTTTTTACAGTCCCATCTGAATCATATGCCAAACAGCTAACTATATTGACCAATCAGACAACAGATACACCAATATGTTTTAAAGGTGGTTTCATTGATTTTGTTCTCTAGGCACTTGACTCACTCACTGTCAATTGCCCATAGCGATTTCACAAAATAATAACCCCTTTCGGCAAAGAGTACCGGTATACAGCAATTGACATAATTACATGTACATGCAGAGGACGATTTCTGGTAACTCAACTGTGATCAACATACATGTTTCATATTTCCCGCTTTTAAGTTTGATTCCAGAAGTGAATAACAATTGTGGTTCCCTTTGCGAAAAGAAATGAAAACTGTTTGTGAGCAGTAGCGATATATAATTTCTAATGCAATATAAAAGTCTGAAGTGAGTAACGAAGGTCAGAGACCTCAGACCTATATAATTTTGAATCCCTGCAGGAATAATAATAATATATAATTTTACAAATGAATAACTACAGTTTTGAAGGTCATCTTAAAATGAACATTACCACTAGTATCAGAGAGGCTGACAAACAAGCTGCGATACTAGTGATTATATATGTATATGTGAACATCAAACCTAACTGACTTTCTGTATTGTTTTGATCTGCAACATCATAATGTGTTTAACGCCACACTGACCGTGAATCATCAGTATCAGAAATTATCGATACCGACATTATTATTTGAGTCAAATTGAGAGATAAAGAAAATGGGGGTGGGGGGAAGGAATTACCAATAAATGTAAAATAACGGGAGTATTGCAACGAGTCTGGAGGGAGGAGCTGTGACAATAGTGATAGTGTGTGTTGAGACCTTTGAAACCGATGTTATTGTTTTTATCGGCAACATCACAATTTGTTTTTCACATCGATCGTTAATTTTCACCATCATTGTTAGTTGATACTAACTGACAATATTACGAAGTGCGATCAACAGAAAAATGAATAAATTACCGACCAAAGTAAACGTAAATATTTAAAAAAATAAATAATAATGTTGTTTCTCACTTCAAAAATAATTTTATTATTATTCTAAGAAATAAATTCATAAGTTGATCCTCAGGAAGAGATCAATTTGACAATCAGTTCTGTTGCCAACCAAACAGGAAATGTCACGTGATCATATGACATCACGACGAAATTCAAATGATATACATTTTTCTTCAATATTTTCCGACAACCACAAATCCATATTTAATGAAGATGACGATGGAAAACAAAGATCTAGTCAACAGTTTTTATCACAAAAAATAAACAATATTATGTAAATTTTCAATAACGTAATATGCTGACTCATAGAACATTTCAGTAGACATTTTAAAACATGTCGGAAACAAAGACAAAGCATGCTTCACATAAATCGATTCACGTTGTTCAGAAGGGAAAATGTCAACTGTTTTCGTTCATCCTTTGTTAAAATGATATTGAATAAACTCACCTTTAATACAAAGAATTTTTCCGACAAAAGATCAAGGCATAATTTATTTCAAAATAACATTGTCTATCCCGAACATCCATGATAAACAACAAATCCGCGCTTTTACACACCGAGAATTCGTTTATATATGATGTAGGCGGTCACGTGTCTGACAGCGCCGCCTATAATTATAACCTTTCTGCGCAGTATTTAAATGGTCTGATAAGTGTGACGTGTGTACGTGTGTATATCATGTGATCAGTGTAAATGGGGATTGTTAGCAATCGGCACGTCTAAACACGACTCTAGTGGCTGTGATTACTACACAAACAACAACATTCATTGCACAAGTGAAGGAATATATTGTGTTGACAAGACTTTACTGCAGCCATAACGTATGTACATTTGTAGATCGAAAGTTCATCAAAATAATAGGAATCGGGAAGTGAATATTGATTTTGAATACTACAAAATCGTGAACAACAGGATTTATATAAATAATTATTATGATCGTAAAATATATTGATTATTTGAAGAGGATCTATTATTTTCAGGTGATGTCATCGATTGAAATAGAATATTGATAATAATCACGTGATCGTAGACTCAACGTATACTATATTATTGGGGTGTATCTAGAAAGGAATTTATAGATGTAAACAAACAAGTTCCAGTGGTCGTTGTACACATTCGATCACCTGGACACGTTCGATTTACCTGAACAATACATAGTATATAGAATTGGATTAATATTTTCACATTTTATATATAACTACAGGTAGGACAGGTTTTATCTTCAGGCAATGCTAAATAATTAAATTTGGATTAAAGAATAATGCATTATGTTAGAAAGCGTTTTTGTTGTCAGTAAATGTTATTTATAAATTTCTTTAGAACATGAAAAGGGGGAGGGATGGGAATGTAGTCGAGGCTCGAGCAATGATTTAATATAAAAACGTAGATATGTAATTTAGTTACACAAGTGACAATTAGTTTATGGATTAATTAACGATTTATATATTTTTCAATTGTCCATAATATTTTTTTTATTTCTTTTTTTAATAGTTCCTCGAGCTTTTTGAATGAAGTGTCCGGCGTCCGTCTGTCAACGTGAAATGTCCTAAGCTTTTCATCGTTTGATTTCTTCCTCGGAACTAAGACTTGCCAGAAATGTTCCCTAGGTGTTCTGAAGAATTATTGTTACTTTTCGGATCGATTCAAAATCCAAGATGGTCACCCTGGACTCAAATTGGTTAAGCCATTTTCGACTTTTTCTCCAGCACTACTGCATGCCAAGTCACTAACGTTGCTAGAAAGATTCCCTTTGGGATGTGTTGTCACATTGGGGAAGGGCGGGGGGTAAATTTAATTCTATGATGGCCACCGCGACCTTTTAATTGTTTTCCAGACGTACTGCATGCCACGTCATCAGCCTTGCTACAAATGTTCCAATAGGGTTCCGTGGGATAATAATAGATTTTCGGAGCATTTCTAATTCCAAGATGTCGGCCGTGTATTCTGATTCACTGAGATATTGCTGACTTTATTTGAACAACTGCATGCCCAAGCGTACCTGAAATGATCTCTCGGAGTCGACAGAGGAGGAGATAGAATTTAAAATGTTCGCAAAATTGCACATAATTTGCTATGTTTCTCAGATGAGTCTGGGAGAAAATAATAGGTTTCTCTTAAGGCAAATTTTTGTTATCGGAAGGTGTAGCTGTTGAAAACAATTCCAGGCAGGTGACGACAAAGGTATTTGGCTCTATTTGCTGAACGCACAATTAGGGAGGTTCAAGGGGAATGTAGAAAACACGGAGGAATTAAACTAGAGTTTTAGAGTAAAAATAAAACAAATCGGAAACGTGCTAATCTATCTGCCCAAAGTAGACAAACTTGGACTATTTATGTGTATATTTTATAGATCGTTTTGTCCTTTTTCTCTTGGCCATTGTGAAGTGTTGTCTGTCCTTCGATTTACGGTTTCTGATACCGCTTTGGTATCTTCAAACTTTTCTTATCTATATATGTCTGTACGTGTTCTCGGGAAATAAACCTATGATGCACCTGAGATACACAGTAAATTTAATCACCATGATTCTATGGTTAAATAACCTTGCATTTTCATATTTAGAGCGACCATGTTTTTATCATAACATTAACAAGAGGCGGTGTATTTTTTTACCATATGGTTAAGCACATCAGTCACGATTTTCTAAGTATGTAATCTCCCGTTTTCGAGGATGGGTAATTTCAAGTGCTGTGCATAATTTTTTTTATGACATACTTCCAAATCTTGAAAGGTAACGCCATTGATTGAAGCAGACGATATTTACTTGCTATCGTACGTACCATGACTACCAAGGTATATAACGAATCTATTGAGTACACGTATGCGTGATAAGCTAGATGTAAATAGTTCTGTTGTATTCTAATTTTAGCCACAAGAACATGATTCATACTCTTAAATATATAACTGTTGAGATAAGAACACGAGGAAAAACCGTGATCAAAACAAAAAATAGGGAATTAATATAGAAAGACAAACGGTGCAAAATATAATAAAAATGGCGATGATGTAGGATTGGAACAGGCAATTTATAAATAACGATGACGTAAGATTGAAACAGGCAAATTTTTAAATAACGATGATGTAACATTGGAACAGGCAATTTTTAAATAACGATGATGAAAGATTGGAACAGACAATTTTTAAATAACGATGATGTAACATTGGAACAGGCAACTTTTAAAATAACGATGATGTAACATTGGAACAGGCAATTTTTTAAATAGTGATGTCGTAAGATTGAAACAGACAATTTTTAAATAACGATGATGAAAGATTGGAACATATTTTTTTTTATAGCGATGACAGATTGGAACAGGCAATTTTTTAAATAACGATGAGATGTTACATTGGAGAAGGCAATTTTTGAATAGCGATGATGTAAGATTGGAACAGACAATTTTTAAATAACGATGATGTAACATTGGAACATGCAATTCTAAAATAACGACGGGGACCGGTAATTGTTTTAATTCGTGAGAAAGCATTGATATTTCATTTTAGGTCTTTCTTTTTTTTAGCTCACCTTGCCAAAGGCAACGTGAGCTTTTGCTATCACTTGGTGTTCGTCGTCCGTCGTTGGTTAACTTTTCACATTTTAATATTCTCCTCTGAAACCTCTCTGCCGAATGAGGTGAAACTTGGTAGGAAACATATATGGAAGGTCCTCTCTAACGATTGCTAATTTTGTCCCGATCAATTAACAAACATGGCCGCCATAGGTAATTCTTGTTTCTGATTTGCCGATTTAAAAAAAAAAATCTTCTCCCCTGAAATCAGTTGGCCAAATGAGCCGACACATGGCAGGACGCATCTATGGCAGATCCTCTATAAAGATTGCTTATTTCGTTCCGATCCGTTAACAAAAATGGCCGCCATAGGCAATTCTTGTTTCTGCTTGGTTAATTTCTACAAAAGAAAAATCTTCACCTCTGAAACCGCTTTGCCAAATGAATCGAAATTTGGTAGGAAGCATCCTTGGAAGGTCCTCTATAAAGATTGCTCATTTAGTTCCGATCTGTTAACAAACATGGCCGCCATAGGCAATTCATGTTTCTGATTGGCCGATATTTTTTTTTACAATCTACTCCTCTGAAACCACTTGGTCAAATGAACTGAAATTTGGTAGGAAACATATATTGCAGGTCCTCTATAAAATTGATCATTTCGTTCCGATCCTTTTACATACATGGCCGCCACAGGCAGTTCTTGTTTCTGATTGGTTTATTTCTAAAGAATCATCTCTGTAACCGCTTGTTGTTTTCATTGTTTTGTCTCTTCATACTTTGATATATTGTTTTCTTCAAGTCATATAAGAAGTTTTGTAAATGCTTTTTAGATATAATTATTGATTTGTAGGCTCTCTATCTCTCTCTCTCTCTCTCTTCACATTGTGCTTCGCTTTGCAAATGCTGCTTCCAAATAATTTTTCCCAATTACTTTACAACACATTATTGACCAATCATATTTCCTCAGTTACTTGTACCAAATAAAGAGGGAAGCCAGCAGTTCTGGATCTTCGGGCTTTTATCCAACAACAAAACAAAATTTAAGTTGGTTTATACATATTTATTTTATTATTTGTTTGCTTATTTTTGATAAATGTATTGCATCTGATTAAAAAAAATGTAAATTAGATTTTAATTTTATGTTATGGCTGGTACGATGCATCCCCTTCAAATAGTAAATGTCAGGATGTGCGGGAAAGAGAATATGTTGGTTTCCTCCTCAAAGTACAGGAGTTCTAGAATACTCCAAAAAGGTAAAAATCAGGGTAGTTAATACCAAGATGTTTGTCATATAGGTATAAGTTACTCAATTGCATTACCTCTATTCTTGGAAGGGTTTATATTGTCTGTTTTCTCGAACTTGAAACAATACTGTTTCAACTGATTATGTTCTATATATTTTTGCGATCAAACTAGGTCAGTGAGCAATTTTGTTGCTATGCACACATATTTGTTTTATTTGAAAAAGAAAAGAAAAACATCAAACCTCATTGTGCCTTATTCCTGTTGGAAACTAGTTTTCCTTTACATTGTATATCACTTCTATTCCCGAATAGAACTGAATATTGATTTCAGTACATTTTGTATTTGTAATGCATTACATATTTATGTGAAATTTTTAAATAGACTCGTGCACTCGAAAATCTTTCATTAAATTTTTGTTATAACAGAGGGCTACTCTTGCTTGTCAATTACTTGAAGAGAAATTGATAATGAAACCATCGCCTCAGAAATTAAATGGTTGTCACTCTAAATTGGTCGATATGGATAATTGGTCGATCCATATCAAATTTTCATATCTCTACCGATGCACAGATGTATAGATAACTTTCCAACCAAAGTGAGGCTCGTGGATAAATGACATGCATATACAGTGGAGGTAGAAGCTTCCACAACATACATACATCAATGCATTAGTTAATCAGTTTTATCATTATTTGTTATTGAAAATATGGTTCACATCTGTTGCATAGTTGGATGTGCACAAAGACAAAACAAAGCAAAAAATATATCATTGCATAGAATTCCATCTTTTCCTGAAGAAAAAAGAAAACAATGGATACAAAGAATTAATTAGGATCGAGTTTGACAATTAAGATATACATGTATTATGTTATCAAAATAAATTTTATCACTGAAGATACAAGGATTTTTTCTTATATTGAGAAACAGCTTAAAACTTAAATGAAGATGAAAAATCCCTAAATTAGGGGTAAAAGTCGGATGCGATTATTTCTTAATGATGATGGAAAACATGGATGTTGGGTGTCAATGTTATTTATGCAATACAGTGTGCTGTCAATATCTCTCCATTTTTGTGAGAAATGATGTATGTTTTATACAAATCTTTTTTGTTAGATTGTCGCTGGTTTGGCAAAACATCGGCCTTTAAGTAGACATATTCCTTAATCTCTGGATCATGAAACATAATTGGTTGGACATGTCCTAGCACAAAATACTGATAGCCTTCCAAGGATTTCACATTTTTTACCTCTGCTCTTGAGTAGAAACCAGATGTTTCTACAAAGTACTGATATATATCAGGATAAGATATGTTTGGCCATTTATTTACATCATTATCCCAACAACTCTTTGTTATGCCATAAGGATCTGGTAGTTGTACTCCATCAACTGTTAATTTTTCAATGTAAAATGCAACATCCTCATGATTTAATGATTTAACATATTCTGATAATGTTACAGGTATTAATATTAAAGAATCATCCATTTTTCATTACATAAACACAATATATAAATATAAAATTCTCTTTGTTTACAACCTTATCATACACTGAGTTCTATGTAACATGATGTTTTGCCTCCACTAATGCACGTGTGTGATAAGAGGTCAAGGGTGAAACTATAATTAGACACTTGGAAAGTTATCTATATGCTTCCAATATGAACGTAAACAAAAGTTTCAAGAACTGGCGATGAACATTAATGAATGGTTGATTAATGTTTAACTACAACTGTAGAGGTACATTTTTTTTTGTATTTCAGCTATATCTTGGCGTGATGAAAATTAAGATTTTAAGGAATATTAATGATACAGAAAATGAAAACACAAGGTTTTTGTGGGAGAAATTTAACTGAACTTTGCGTTTGAACTACATGCGCTTTACATTTATTTTTTGGTGTCTGGATCGTCTCTGCTCGACAATGTGTTCGGACTTTGGTAGCCTGTATTTTGGTTGCGCATCTCATAGTCATTATTTGTTTCGTATGAAGATTATTGTTTCACAAATTTCTCTATGTAAACTTTCCATTTTTAGGGACGACCATTTAACTTGCAGGGGGGGGGTTATGGTTTTTTTTTTCTAAAAAAAATATTCTGATTCCCAATGTTGCTGTAAAAAATATTCTGATTTTGGTGGTGGAAAAAAATTAATCTGATTCAGAGTTTTTGTCATATACCCTAATTAAATTCTGGAAAAAAAATCGCGTTCAGCGCGACAAAATAAATATATTCTAAACTCTTGTGTTGTCCGAAAAAAAATGTCTGAACGAAATCTGGTGATGAAAACAAACAGTACATATTCGTGGTAAGCAGGTAATTTTTAACGATTACCCGTCATGATGGCGGCCGTAAAATTGCGAAGTGATGCCTTCAACTTAATCATTGGGAATCCTTGCTTCGGTAGCTTCTTCGTTAGCTTCAGCCCTATATCAAGGAATTCCGATAAGAACCACAAGCTTTGGAATACCGTTTCAACTGAGAGGTGGTGCTGGAAAGTAGTTCACAATGAAACGGATTTACATAAGCAATTTATATGGTTGTTTCCGACTCCTATTGTTGATGTTATTGATTTTAAATATGTTGGATTATGTATTGTGAATGTTTATTGTGTATAAATCTTGTATATTATATTATGCCAATAAAATGTAGTTTTCATAAATAAGAGCTTACAGTTTCTGTTTACTAAACTGCCTTTGGTAATTATGACGTATCTCGTTCACGAAACAGCAGGTGCTTGACTAGATATGATAACGTAACCCTCATTCCGCTTGTGCCCCATTTAGGGTTACGAATCGATCCCATTCAAAGTATGGGAGCAGCGCCCGGAGTGATTCACACCGGGCGGTTTCTTGTCCTAATTCCGTTGTAAGTGGTTGGAAAAATTAACGGGGGTGAAAGATAAATATATTTAGGTAAACCTTGAGGTGTTAAATAATCGCTGCAGCAATCCATGGTAGACTTATATCCATCTGAAAATTTGAATGCATGAAATCTTCTTTCTGTCCGACATTTTGTTTACAAGTTGCTAGTTCACGCGCTCTTGCCTCGTTTTTGAGATACCCTTATTTGGATCAATTTTATAGTAAAACCGACTTTTCGTAGTAACAATTTCCATATTTGGCATATATGGATAGGCTCCGCCCATCGCGAGAGTCTACGTAAGGTGTTATGGCGGACAAGTAACAATTTTCAAATACGAAACCGGTCTTGAAGATAGAAACAGGGATTGTAACACTTATTTCGTATCACCATTACTTAAAAATTGTTGGGAATAATAAGATATGACCAGATATGCAAAAAGAAAGTTGAAATATTCACGGAACGAAAATTTTAATTTGCTCCCATACGTTGAATGAGATCGATTCGTAACCCTAAATGGAGCACAAGCGGAATGAGGGTTACGTTATCGTATCTAGTGCTTGACCCTTCCAAAAGACCGGGTATCGGTAAACGACGGCGGGTGACATTAGTGCAGTTGACCCTTCTGCAGCACACGAATTTTGGTATTTTGTGGAGTTCGTTTTGTCCGTGTCTTTGTTTAACTTTGTTTCGTTGTTTCCATTGTTGTTGTTTTATGTATCTGGATCGTTGGTTGCTTTGCTAGTTATGTACTTTGCATATTACTATCCTTATTTGGATGTCTGATAAACGGCCAAACTGAATTCATGTTTGTTTGAGTAGTATTTCAGTTATATTCACAAAGAGATCACATTTGATAAACATCAACATGTTGACATAAAAGTGGCACTTGTATGTGCTAATTTGGCTTTCTTTCTTTGAGCGTACCTGATGAAGCTTTTCCATGAACGCGTCGTGCGCAATAAAATATATTATATCTTTTTTTATGGATGAGTTGATTGCGACAGGAATAGAGGATATAATGAATAGGGTGAACATATTTACTTCCTGGTAACGTGATATCAAAATAACCACTTCAGATGTTATTTGTCCGAAACTGCTGCCAGGGTATTTTAACATGGAAAAGCCGTGTCATTCTCCCAACATATACAAAGGTTTAAGTGTCTGGTTGCCGTGCCTTGTCATTTTGTTTATCCAATATTAGCAGCGGACACCCATGTAGAAAGATTCGTACCCCACAAGAGGGATAAACTCTGCTTATTTTTATACCTCGTGATACTGGAACATGTTACAGAACGGCTTTGCCATATGCTGGCATAAGCGAGTCTATTGCAACTCCATTTTGCAAAAGAAAAGATCTAGAATATGAATTTCGAGAGTCACTGTTTATATTTTCTTATTTAATGTTCAGGGTTTTTATTGTTATTCTTCATCTCTGTCACAACACTCTTCAGTAATAAACATAATACCTTTAGATGTACAGTTTTGTGGTGGGATGTACTTCTAACCAGGTGACAGAATAAGTTTCATAGAGAAATGTTTGAAGATGCCATAATTCGAAGGATATGCAATGCAATTTCCAAAGGACAAAAAAAATACCATTAGCTAAAGAATAACACAGGGTTCCACTAGTGGGACAGAAATTGCTCATCCTTCCAGATCAGTTGAGTTCACCGCCGTGTTGCTTAATCATTTATTTTCTGTATAGTGGTTTGTGAATTTGTCTATTTTCTTTTACCAATTATATGGTCTGTCCTTCGAATTACGGCTTCTGATCACCCCTTTGGTATCTTCAAACTTTTCTTGCAAAAGTGTTCGATTACAATCAGCAAAGGAAAGACCCCAAGAGACACAAAACACAATTGGTCAACTCATTGGCATGGTTCTGATACTCTTATAACATTGGTCAACTCATTGGAATGGTTCTGATACTCTTATAACATTGGTCAACTCATTGGCATGGTTCTGATACTCTTATAACATTGGTCAACTCATTGGCATGGTTCTGATACTCTTATAACATT
>MJUT01048828.1:127976-141518 GCA_002080005.1 Gigantidas platifrons
GTTAGACCATGCAAATGAACATTCCTGCCACGTTTGGTCCCATTTGCTTCAGTGGTTCTCTAGAAGAAGATTGAAATGCTTACGGACAGACGGACGACGGACGCCATGTGATGGCAATAGCTCACATGACCCTTCGGGTCAGGCGAGCTAAAAACTACTTCATCAAGTTGGTTGACAGGCACGAATGCAAAATAATCAGAACTCGCCTCACAATGTTTGGTCGCTGGATTGTCGAGTTCTTACACAAACGTACTCGCTAATTTTTTTTTCTTTTCGCTTTTGGCGAGCGGTGGTTTCTTTCACTGTTTTATCCTGTTTAATGGAGAAAAATGTGCTTTCATGATAAGATTTTACAGTTAACATGTTTGACGAACCGATGAATTATATGTACATGTTTCTATGAAATATTAATCTTACTTGTTGAAATAATGTCTTTATGTGATATCAAATCATCTAACTTTTTAGGTCTGTACTTCTCTACCCTGCAAAATAAGTTTGTCAAATTGAAAAAGGAACTTTTTTGTGAAAACCTAAGGACCAGAGACTCAATTAACCCTCTACATCTATCAATTGCCTGTATACATATACATCCTCACGATGAGCACTGGTCCTCTGGCCCAAGACCAGTAAAACTTTGATCGAACCAATCTTTGTCACTGAAATCGACAGATTCATCTGAGCCTTAGCTGTTTCTCAGAGTCCACTGGAACTTCCAGAAATTCAGAAAATCCTATATTTTAGTCGAAGATGGGTTACCGTGGTGCTGGTATTGCCGGTCTTGTAGCTTGCATCATTCACACATATTTTATGCACGGTTTTATCTTTGTCTGTAGTTTCCGTTCCATTTAAGATTTTAAACTGACAATTTTAAATCCAAAGTACATGAAATCGTTAATTTGCAGATGGATATTTTAGTCTTACGTTATTAAAACTTATTATATGCATCACGGACACGATTCGGCGCCTCCAGGCCAAGCCTAAAAATATCTTTGTTTGCTGTTGCCGACTGCCCTTAAAATATGTGGGTCGGTAGGGAGGCTTTTTTTTTTTTTTTTTAAATGAAAATGTACCTTTTCATAGCCTAAAGGACGTATATTTTGTGTGAAAACACATCTTTGTTGCATATTTTTGTACTTAGTTCAATTTCCTTAGGCCTAAATTAAAAATATGTTTGTTTGCCGTTCACCGACCGACCCGTTTTTAAGGACCCGACTGAAATTCTTTTCTTGTCATCGAGAAAAAAATATTTTTTTAATGTTACGCATTGTTAGAAATTAAAGTAGACCTATTGTCTATGTGAAATTTTGTATAGTTGAAATGTTTATTTTTAATAAATTATGACTAAAATATGCTGCAAAGTAAACATCATCAATCTTCGTTGTTCGGTTCTGATTATTGACCTCATCATTAGCCTGTAGAGGGGGTTTGACTATTGATCGATTGCTCGATACCCAAATATCAATAAAACTGGTTCCTTAATCTTTATCTGTCATTTGTTAGAAACATCGTGCGGAATCAGTATTAACACACATGTTGGTGATAATGGATTGCATTTTGAATCATTACGCCGGGGTAAAACCTGGGAAATGAAATCAATCTGATGCTACTCAAAATGAACCCGCTAACAAAAGGAAAGAAATGTAAATTAAAAATAAAACACAGGCGTTTATGCAGCACTTTAAGCATGATCGAACACTTCCAGTTACATGGAGCATAAAAACTTAAATATATCACTGAACACAGAAATATGTTCAAATGTAAATCTTAGTGTGTCTTTTGATGTTCTAAAATTTTCCAAAAAGATGTGTATTGGATACTTTAATGCAGTTTATTTTTTACCATACTGCAGAATATATTTTCAAATTAATAATCTTATGAAATAAAAATTATTTGCTACCTTTTACTCTTTTACAAATTAAATCTCCTCCTCTGAAAATGCCTAACTAATTGAACCGAAACTTGGTAGGAAGCATCATTTTGTATGGAAGGTTTTGAATTAAGTTTCCTCAAAGAAGAATGATAGGTGAAAAAAAATAAAATGTTATACCTACCTACCCAAGCTCAGTACCCTGAGTAGGGGAACAGCAAACAAACATATTTTTATGTTTGGCCTTAATTACATTTAGTGCTTTGTCAAAATCAATGGCAATGTGGATGGGCAGGGTTCCAAAAAGTCAGGTTCGAAACTCTCAGGTGATGCAGTCTCTCTGAAGGATCATCGGACCGTCAGACATGGCCGGTAAAAATCAGCATGGTCCGATAATGTTTACCGGAACTCCGGACCAAAAGTCCGACGATCGATTCAGTAATTATCTACAACTGTATTTCTCATGTTTTAATACTGCCACGATCTGCTCTTTGTCGGTAAGAAAATATTTTATGTAGTTCATCAGAAGGTAATTGATGATGATGGTATTGTTTACTACTGAGGCCTAGATTTGTTTAATTTCTTTCATTAACAAACAACATTGGCGCCATTTTAAAGGGCACTCAACCCGACATTGTGCTATCGGAAATATTGACCGAACTTTTTGTCCGAAGCTACTTTCAACAAAACGAATTTTGATTAAATTTTTTTCTCATTTCTGTGACATAAATCATAGTACTCATCATGTTTAATATGTTCACATTTGCGAGTGTTGGCCATTCAAAATTCGTTAAAATGCACGGGGACGCTTCACATTTTTATCCATCCACATTGATATTTTATACTCTACACCAGGTTAATATTACGATCTATCGAACTGTTTATTTACATACATACATGTGTAAACGTAAATGCCTATGCAATTAAAAAATAGGCTTTGAACTACAGTAACTTTATTCAATTGTTGCAATCTGATTTAAGGTCTGACAAATAATAACTACATTTTTGACTGCCAGTGTTCATGACAATAAAAATATACGTTTGTGCTATATTAATATTACTAGGCTCTAGCTAAATATAGTTCAGCTAATTGGCAGATATCTTTCTACTGCTGAAGATAACACAAATATGAGTTACATGTATTACCATTTGGGTGGCATTAGATCACAGTCATATTTCAAAAGGAAAAAAGGGGGAGGGTACTTGTAAAAACAAGCACAGGTATGCAAGACTCCAATAGTCAAAAAACATGTAGACAGAAATAAATATTTGATTAAAGGTTTTGCTTCATGCTCTGGGGAAAGGAATCATTCTTTGTCTCTTCATTGTCTTGTCTGCACTTAGAATAACTGGAATCATTTAACTGATCAGATACCACAAGCACAAAATTATTAACATTTTGTAAGTATCTTTGACTGTCAATTTTTTTTCGGTCTGGTAAAAGTTGGTCTGGTCTGATACATTTTTGTCTATTACCAGCCTGAATGTCCTGTAAAAGTAAAAACACCTTGGGAAACACTGGTGATGACAATTTTGACGCAAGTTTTAATTTCAATGTGTCTGCCTTTCCACATGTGAAAAGATCACTGAACACATCTTCCCATGTGTCATCATTTTTTACTATTTGGTCACCACCCTTTACTATTACGGTGCAACAAAGAGTTATGTTTCGATCTGATGGACATTTCAAACACGTTTCTGAGGACGCCATCTTCGTCGATGCTGCCAGACTTGAAGAAATAATTAATCGCAGTTTTAAGCGCTCGAATGACATTTATATTTTTCTGCTACATCTAATAACCAATAACCATGATAACGCACCGGAACGGATATGATCGTAAAATTATAGTAAAAAAAAAAAAAAAAATTCCACAGGTTATAAACAATTTTTGAGTCGCACATAAAATCTCGGGTCGGGCGGCAACAGCAAACAATAAAATTTTTATTTTAGGCCTCATTTTTGATTTTTTTTTCTGTGTATCTTTCTCCATTCCCAGAGCATTACTTTCGAAGAGACGACTAATATAAGTATTCGGTACCAGAACCATACTGAACCGAGGATGACAACATCAAAATTGAACACCGAAAACGAAAACATTTTCGGTACTTCAAAGTATCGTTACACTAGATACGATAACGTAACCCTCATTCCGCTTGTGCTCCATTTAGGGTTACGAATCGGTCCCATTCAACGTATGGGAGCAGCGCCCGGAGTGATTCACACCGGGCAGTTTTTTGTCCTAATTCCGTTGTAAGTGGTTGGAAAAATTAACGGGGGTGAAAGATAAATATATTTAGGTAAACCTTGAGGTGTTAAGTAAACGCTGCATCAATCCATGGTAGACGTATATCCATCTGAAAATTTGAATGTATGAAATCTTCTTTCTGTCCGACATTTTTGTTTACAAGTTGCTATTTCACGTGCACTAGCCTCGTTTTGGAGATATCCTTATTTGGATCGATTCGTAGTAAATTCATAGTAAAAGTTTTCCATATTTGGCATTGAGATCCATATATGGATAGGCGCCGCCCATTGCGAGAGACTACGTAAGGTGTTATGGTGGACAAGTAACAATTTTCAAATACAATACCGGTCTTGAAGATAGAAACAGGTATTGTAACACTTATTTCGTATCACCATTACTTAAAAATTGTTGGGAATAATCAGTTATGACCAAATATGCAAAAAGAAAGTTGAAATATTCACATAACGAAAATTTTAATTTGCTCCCATATGTTGAATGGGACCGATTCGTAACCCTAAATGGAGCACAAGCAGAATGAGGGTTACGTTATCGTATCTATCGTTACACCCCTAGGAAGGTATCTATTGGACCGAACTCATTTGAATAACTCCACAAATGTAGTCCGAGATTCTTCTGCCGTTCGACGACTATTTACATCTTGCTGTTGTCGTTGAACGTCAGAGCGCTTGCCATAAGCAAAACAGCAGATTTTCCTCCGCATCTCAACTGTAGCACATTTCCACGTTTTGGGGCTAACAGATTTTATTTTCTATCCAAAACCCTAATATATATCGCTTCACCAATCATTTTTCTATTCATTCATAACCATCTTACCCTCAGAGAGTGGTGTTACACTCGATTACAGCACGTTTTTTCCTTACACCCGATGATTTGGTCATTCCATTGCCATTTTTTTAACGTGATCTCGCGATACTAACTGAAAGATGACAGCAATGCATTGCATGATGGGAGATATTAAATGCAGTGCGCCAAATTAGCATACGTAAACAAACATACAAGACGATATAAAGCGTATTCTGCAGGATAAACAGTTCCATCTACAGCTCAAATCAGAGCAGAAGGAAATAATACAAAATATGTTGGATAGAAAAGATTCATTTGGCAGTGTTATCCACGGGCTTCGGAAAGAGCATGTCTTACGTTTCCCTCTATTTTGGACAAGGTCAGATCATATATGCAAATCATCTCCCATGATACATTGCGGTAATAGTAGTTCTCTCGAAGTCATGTGACAAATTTTTCAAAATGTCAGTGTTCAAAATGACGAAATCATATGGTCTGGGGAAATTGTGCTGTAATGGAGTGCAACACCAATTTCTGAGGGTAAGATGGTTATGAATTAATAGAAAAATGATTGGTGAAGCGATTTATATAAGGGTTTTGGATAGAAAATAAAATCAGATCGTCACAAAACGTGGAAATGTGCCTCTCTCGAGTGTGTGAGGAAAATCCGCTGTTTTGTTTATGGCAAGCGCTCTGACGTTCAACGACAACAGCAAGATGTAAATAGTCGTCGAATGGCAGAGGAATCTCGGACTACACAAATGAGATAGTGGTCCTCGCAAGTCCTTACCTCAGATGGAGTCGGTTGAAAGCTGTAGCTCTAAACTAAATGCCTCTGGAAGTATGCTCACAAAAAAAGAAGACTTCAAGTTCAAGAGCTACATTTGATTTTCTGCTAGACCATGACTAGCCTATATATATATATATATCAATCCTTTTTCAGGTCCCATCTGATCTATAACTATATTTGCTATACCCCCTGCATTCTCAGTCTTGTCTTTCGATCATATTCACTAAATTACTAACAATTTTAGTATCCCCCCTTTTTTGTCATTGTGTTGATGGCGGTGTTCCTCTAGATGTAAATCTTTCTGAACAGTTGTTTTCTCAATTTCTTTAGATAAACACGTTTCTAAACGTGAAGTGTGTATCATCTGTATGTATTTACCATGGGAGATTGGGATTTGTAACGTTTTCGTCTTTTGTTGTCATTTTCACTTTCCCGGCAAATTTTTTTATTAAGTCTCGTTTCACATCATGTGACGTTGTTATAACGATGTTTATTCTCCAATATGGCGGAAATCATTTTGGACTGTCAAAATAACAAATGACGACCGTTTTGTCACTTGTTGGTAAATTTACATGTCAAGGTTTAAATTGTTGACAGGGAAGTAAACAAGCATGTACCGAAATTTAGTATATAGGTAACTTTAGGAAGATGGTAGACTCATCACAGACTGAAAATGACGAGATCAAAATGGCCATTAATATGTGCACAACAGCTCAAGACATGATAGACTTTACAGCTATTAAATTAAAAGGACTGCGTGAACAATGTGATCCTTCAGAAGAAATTACTCAAAAAGAAATAAGAGATACTGAGGTATATCTAATTAAGTCACAATGTTCGATTAGTGACTGAAAAATTGCGTCTTCAAAATGTAAACATTTAACAGCTGACTAATGCCGGAAGGCATTTAATCATAACAAAATCCTTGTGATTAAATTGTAGATTGTTACATACAGATCAATTATTTAATTGGTTATTTAAGATAGTTAATAAAGAGTAGTATTGCCAAAACTCTTGAGGTGATGTATCTGTATTTTGGCATGAATGAGATACTTTTGTAGTTACAATGACCATGTGGCATTATAGTGTATGCAACCAGAGTCTTCAGACAAGAGCGATAGAAAATTGCAAAGAATGGGTTGCTGATACATATAGAATTTCCATCGCAGAATCACTTGCGCTTCAACCGAACCAGTAATAACTTCGGTCGGGCGTCTTTTATAAGAAGCAGGAACTACAATGTACTTCCCCTTTGTGAACACCTGAGTTCACCCCGGTTTTTTGGTGAGGTCTTTGCTGCTCATCTGTTTAGTTTAGTTTTATGTGTCTTTGGGATCTGATTTTTTTTTATTGTGATGTCCGTTACGATTTTCTCACAAAAACGATGTTCGGTTCGTCTTTATCTCCAGTTGTTTGTAGGAAGGCTCATGTCTTATTTACATTATGTGTGTTTGTTTACGTATATTGTGTTGTGTTTTTCTTCGTATTGTGTACCCTATGTTTCCAGTTTCTCTGATTGTCCATTTTTGATTGCCACATGGGTATTCTCTAGTGTTTATTTCCAGTTAAGACAACAGTTTTTTTTCTATTGTAATAAACTCTTTTTTTTCTTACCAATTTGATTCCATTAGAGTTCAGGGTTCGAAATTACTGTAGGTCTGATAGCTCGAGGCTAGAAGAATTGCGCTCGGTCTAGGCCAAGTTGTTTTATTGTAGACCGTGTGTCTAGGTGATTTACAACTATCAATTTCCGGAAATTGTGTTCCGTGCGGACATCGTTTTTTATCTTACAGTTAGCTCAAAGCGAATGGATTCTCTATCGTTTCCCCCCGATTTCAGTGAATATCGGTGTGCCGCCGTTAATTTCAGATTTTGCTCCCACAAATGGTTTATGGTCATCTAGAGTAATAAAAATGTTTAAATGCCTCCGGTAGTTAATCTGATTAGGATGACGCGTGGAACTTTAAATATTTACAATAGATCGTTGTTCCATCTATTGCGTTATTTATCCAAACCAGTAGCACTCTTACAACTTTAAAATGGCGAAATTTTACCTTTTGCACTCGTGCGATTTTTGTGTAATACACAAAAGAATTTGCTTCGCTAGTGTATTTCAAATCAGTCAAAACCTGAACATACACGATTGATGCATTGATTTAGCGCCTTTCACATTGTAACGGCATTTTTTGATAATTTAGGGCGTTGGTATCATCTGCAGAAGCTCCAAAACTCAACTCGACGGGGTACTGACAAATGGTCAATGTCCATACTCCTATACGAGATAGTGATTCCGAGAATGTTACTATTTTTATCACAAGGGAAATCCTGCGGAACAGTCGGCATTTTAAATAAAAAATTTAAGTCAACACAAAATATTTTAGCCTGCTGAAAAAAGACAAGTCGGTTGTGTAATTTTCAACGAAATAATTTCATCACAAATTTTTATTAGCACCGGATTCGAATATATCGTTCTGACTAAGCCCATGCCTGATGGGGTACTGGCAATTGACAAATGTCCATACCCCTATATGAGATATTGATTCCGAGAATGTTACTGTTTTTATCAAAAGGGAAAACATGCGGAACCAGGGAAATATTATAGTTTGCCGAAGATGACAAAAACAAACAAAATATAGAGTTACACGTATGTGATACATGTACAGGATCTCTGCCAACATAAGTTTTTATTTTAATATTTTTTACTGATGACAAATATTATAAATAGTCACACAAACGGCAATTATGCAACACCTGTCTGTATCCTGTGGAGAAAGCAGCATAGATCAATGGGATTAAAACCATAAATTTTACCACGGACCTCCCGATTCAGGTGAGAAACCCTGCTGATTTATGACCAAATGCTCCAAAGATACACCAAGATTTTTTCGGTGGATATCGGTGTATTTCAGTTTTACACCAAGGAATTCCACAGATTTTGGAGTGGGAGAATCCATCCTCTTTGAGCTATCTGTATGTAAAATCCTTGGTCATGTCGACACTTGAAATAAACTACTCTTTTCTCCGCTACATGTAAGAACTTATATGACTATGATCACGAGTTCAAGATTACTTTTTCAATAAAAAAATATGTGGAAATTCTTACCGGGAGTTTCAAAACCGGAGTCTAAACGGAAAGTTGACACCCGTGAAAGTAACAAGGCATATGATGCCACAAAAAGGCAACATTTCAATCTCACTGGCACAATATTTGCACATCTCATACATTCAAAACATACTCAGAATGCAGGATTTTAAATGTAATTATTAAAAATTTTCAAGGGGGCATGCCCCCAAACCCCCTAGCAGATTCAGCAAATACAGGTCTAGACATTTTCCTTCAGGGCTAGAATAGATTAAATCAGTCTAGCCCTGCAGTCTAGACATCAATTCCCATTAAATTCTATCCCTGAGAGTTAGATATTGCTTGCTTATGATATTAAGAGCAGGTGTGACCTGGGAAGCGGGTGATAGATAGACTAGTCATTGCATCATAAGACTTTCATTTAGACAAATTACCATGCATATATACGGTAAATCTCAATAAAACTGAATAAAACACTGAACATTTGTATGTATTAAAAAAATTAATTGTTTCGATAGTGCTAATGACTTGATTGGTCTATAACAACTAACAAGCATAAATTTGAAATCTCTGAAATGTATATGATATCTTTCCCATGTGTATATGTCAGCAGTAAAGACATGACATGACACATCATAGTAAATACAATATGTCACATGTTAGCTAAATCACTTCTGATTCAAATATATAATTGATTTGTGAAAAATGTCCAAATACATCAGAATACTCCACAGAATTTTACTATATAATTTATTATAAATAAGAAAAAAAAATGTAATTTTTATTACTTTTTAATACGCCCGTCTTGAGACGGGCCGTATTATGTGATTGGGTATGACGGGTGGGCGTCCACACAGGTTTCCGCATAATAACTCTAGTTTTGTATATCGGATCTTTACCAAACTTGGCCACATGATTCCCCTGTGGAAGGGGAAGAACCCTATTTATTTTAGAGTCATTAGGTCAAAGGTCAAGGTCATCATTTAATGATGTAATGACATTACTATAAATAGAATTTTTGACAACAGGGTCGTTTCCACACAATAACTTTAGTTTTGTATATTGGATCTTTACCAAACTTGGCAACATGATTTCCCTGTGGAAGGGGAAGAACCCTATTTATTTTAGGGTCATTAGGTCAAAGGTCAAGGTCATCATTACTATAAATAGAATTTTTGACAACAGGGTCGTTTCCACACAATAACTTTAGTTTTGTATATTGGATCTTTACCAAACTTGGCAACATGATTTCCCTGTGGACGGGGAAGAACCCTATTTATTTTGGGGTCATTAGGTCAAAGGTCAAGGTCACCATTACTATAAATAGAAATTTTGACAACAGGGTTGTTTCCGCACAATAAATTTAGTTCTAATCTGTATATAGGGGTAAAACACAATAAAGGGCAATGCAGTGTTGCAGCAGAGCTGAACATTCAAGTACTGTTATTCTTAAAAGCAACATGTTTTCTATGATCTATAATGTCTGAAGTTGGTATGATGTTAAGATTACTCAGAATTACTTATTATTTCTCTTTTTAATTAACATTTATTTACACAAGATTATAATTACACCCTTAAATATAGTTACATGGTTTTTGTAGTGTCCGTAACCATATTTTCTGTTCTGCAGTTTTTATTCTGTCTACAATTGTTCATATTTTGACTGATTATAACTACTCTGTGTATTTTACATCTTCAAACATGAAAATATCAATCTTTTGACAGTGTTTTCTAGAAGATTTGTTTACTGGTTACAGACACTACATGATATTAAAGTGATACCTTTAAATTTAATGGAAGTAGGTTAATATTTCACATAGCACACTACTTTTGAGTATGAGCCCTATATTGTGTTTCAGCCGATAGGATCTTTACCAAACTTGTCCACATGATTCGCCTGTGGAAGGGGAAGAACCCTATTTATTTTGGGGTCATTACCATTATACCGTTTGATGATTTATATAGACGGGTGTATTTTGTGATGCACACATTTCTTGTTTGAAAGAGGAAGCAATCTTGATTTTTTTTTCCATATAATCAAAATGGCGAATAAGCTTCAGAGGAATGAATTTGTCACTTCCGTTTCCGGTTAGGATGAAGAATTGTTTTCTTTTTTTTAACACTCAACTTTCTACTGTTAAGAGCAAGCTGTCGCTTGCATATAACATTCAAGACTCTGGGACCTTTTGTAGTCTATAGCCAATCTGATATTGATCACAGGATCATCAAACAACATAGAAAATTATATATTTAGCATGTCCATAATTTTCTATAGTGAAATAATATTGCAATTTGGGTTATATTTTTGTGACAAGGAATATGAAAAAAACAACATCGACTGTTTTGAAAATTTTAAAGCCATCCTTTTCTCGATTTCTTGAAAGCATCACCTGAAAATCATTCTGTCATCACTACAATATCTCATCCATATTTATATATCGTAACCATAACAACAGATACATTGTAGATTACATTATTTAGAAATAGAAAATTTCAATCACAAATATATCTACATTTAATAAACCATGTCAGTGCCGAAACACTGACTACTGGGCTGATGATACAATATCATTGGGTACCAGTAGTCCACTATCAAAGGTATCAACCCAGTTCTGGTCTACCACTACAGTCTGCGTAATTAGGCGGTATTCCAATGCCTGATGAAGGTTAAATTGTACACTGGCATATAAAATGAGTAGTTCCACAAGCTCGACGGGCCTGTAAAAAAGAGTCATATAGTTTCAAAAGTTGGGTAGGTAAACAAGTCCTTTTAAGATTTTCCGATGTTCAAAATAGATTTAGGTGTGTGTTTTTTGCAATTTGATTGTTTGATATTTTTACCATCCTGTATGTTTTTAAAAAGGACAAAACTTGCCGTGTGAAGGTTGACTTCGATTTCTCGTTGGTCAAAAGTGAAGTTCAAGTAGCCTTGTAATTTTGAAGAGTCATCCTACATGTATGTTGCCCGCATATTTTTGCCACGTGCCATTTATGAAAACTTAATACATTTTCTTGTCTTTTTTGTCCACTGAATTAGCAGCCATTTGTCTTCTATACTAATATCCCTTTCAATAGGTGTCAATAAGGTGGACCACAGTCGTATGAATTTTAGTCATAAATAGAGAAAAATTAAATACCCGTAGTGAAAATTTAGATGTTGGGGTAATATAATATTAAAGAAAAGTCTCTTTTATATACAACAATGTATATTATATTACCCCAACGTCTAAATTTTCACTATTTTTCTCTATTTATGACTAAAATTCATACGACGTCACTGTGGGTGGACCTGTAAAATTACTGAAGTCCTAAAAAGTTAAGCGTGAAGACTGCCACTATGCATGCTTAAGCATACAATCATTTTCAAACAAATTATGTCAAATATTGATAGATGGATTCATATTCCATGGAAAAAAGGGCCGTCTTGGTCATGACTGTATGGTACATATATGTAGCTGTATTGTTGTAACGTTGTGAGTTCAAATCCTGCTCAGATTGTACACGATACAACATTATATGATTAATTTAGATAAAAATTCATAATATTCCTTCTTATATTTTTCTTTTTAAAATATAATTATAGTTTCAGCTTTTGGAATTTTTTAAAAACTTTTAATTAGGCCAAAAAGAAGAAAAAAAATCTGTGTTTTTTTGGGTTTCCTGACCGACCCTAGTTTTCATGGCTTACCCAAATGGTTTTTTTTTAATGAAAACAATGTACCCAAAAACTGTGACAATTTCCGGAATGTTAAATGTTTCTTTTACTTGATTTAAATACTGAATCGTTAATTTCCAGATTAGAATGTCGATCATGATGCTCGTTATAATTTTGCTGTTTGTTTTATTAACTTCTTTGCTTTCCAAGTTGAAATTTTAATAATATATTCAATTAAGTTCAACTAATTACAGAGATAAATAATTATTTTGTAAATACAGTGGAATAGGACAAGATTTGTATTTGTAAATCAGTGTTCTTGTTTAATAAGTAATAACATTTATGTGAACCTTGTTAACATGTAAACACCTGTCACAGGTACAATGTATATGCACTAATAATGACATACAAGTGATTAACATTACATTAATATATTATAATGTATTATGTTTTCTTTGATGTAAGACCACACTCTAATGATATCATTATTATTAGTGCAGTTTTTATGCAGGAATCCCAATTAATTTCCATAACAATTTGGAAAATTTTGTCTTGATATCTTGTATTTTAGTACTTATCACAGACAAGGGGCTGTCATGGTCGTGATCCTATGGTAGCCTATCACTACTGAAGTTGTGAGTTTGAATCCTGTTCATGGTGAGGTGCACTTGATCCAACATGATGTGATAAAGTTTGTCAATGACTTGCGACAGGTCGGTGGTTTTCTACGGGTACTCTGGTTTCCTCCACCAATAAAGCTGACTGCCACTATATAACTGAAATATTGTTGAAAGTGGCGTTAAGCTTTATAAAACCAACCAACCATCAGACATGTCAAATGTAAAGATCTCTGTTTAGTACTTTGAATCTAAGCAAACAACATCTACCGGTATATCATTAAAAAACCAATCTACTTTGTTTTTCAGACTAAATTAATCAAACTGTTTAGTAAACAGTTAGTAGCGAAGGCCAAACTTGCTGCAGAGGATAGTGAAAAACATTTAGGAGAATACCCTAAAACAGAGCAATGGTTGATGATAGTAGGCTTAAAGAATTATATCTCAGTAAGTAAAACAGAGCAATGGTTGATGATAGTAG
>MJUT01048828.1:141624-162337 GCA_002080005.1 Gigantidas platifrons
AAGAATTATATCTCAGTAAGTAAAACAGAGTCAATGGTTGATGATAGTAGGCTTAAAGAATTATATCTCAGTAAGTAAAACAGAGTCAATGGTTGATGATAGTAGACTTAAAGAATTATATCTCAGTAAGTAAAACAGAGTCAATGGTTGATGATGGTAGACTTAAAGAATCAGCAGGGCTCGCCACACTTGGTAAGAACAGGGCGACATGACACTCTCTTTCAGCTGACTTAAGGGCGAAGTGAGGGAAAATCTGAAAGACTTCTGGAAAGCTTTCAGATATTTAAGTGCTTCTTTCCTCGCTACCACAGTGTGAAGAATATTAACAAGATATTAGCAAAGGCACACTTCAAATGCAAATTATTTTAAGAAATGATGCAAAAAAATCGCCACATTTTTGTGGAATCATGTCTCTATGAAGCTGTTGGAAGTCTCACTGTCATGCCTTATCTTCTCCCTCATGTTCTCTGAGGGAGAAGTCAAGTATCCCTATTTATTACAAGTGTGGTAAGCCCTGCACATGTTCCCCTGTCTTTCACAAAACCAACATGCTGCTAAAGGGTCTTACAAAAGATGGAATGAAATATTGAATATCAAGCCCTGTATTGATCAAATTTCAGGAACATGGGAGCTTCTCATGTATGAGTATGGAAGAAAAAGTATGGTTACTGCCAGAGCGATTAAAACTTTGCATTAGGAATGGAAATAGGTCGATTTCATTGAATCCAAGGAAAAAAGTAGCCCACTTTGTCTGGTTTGGTGAACCCTGATCTCAGTAAGTAAAACAGAAAAATGGGTGGTATATATATATAAAGTTTTAAAATCCTTTTTAAACAACTGTTTTTTATATGCCAGACTTAAATATTTACATTTTACTTTTTCAGGACATTGTGAAGCGGGGACTAACACTGAGCTCTTTACTGGAGATGTCTGTAGAAGAATTAAAGAATTTACTTAAAAGATATGACGCACGAAAGGAGGATTTCCACAAATTAAATAATGCACTTAAAAATCTTAAAAATTGGACAGGTTAGTGTTTGTAATTCATGGATTGAAGGCAAAACACAAATTTTAAGCTGAACACCAACAAATTTTAGGTTTGATTGGTTTGGTTTGATTGGTGTTTAATGCCACTTTCAACAATATTTCAGTTATTTCGTGGCGGTCAGTTTTATTGGTAAACGAAACCGGAGGACCCGGAGAAAACCACCGACCTGTCGCAAGTCACTAACGAACTTTATCACATAATGTTGCTCACAACATTAGTGGTGATAGGGACTGCCATACGATCACAGCCACGACGTCCATCGAATTGGAGTTTTATTGACAAATGCAATTTGTAGCATGTGATCTATCAAAAAATTGAAATAAAACAACGTAAAAAGATAGAAAAAAATTAATATCAGCAGTGTTCGAACATGCACGGGAATCTGAAATTTTATCTTTATCATACATCAACTGTAGTAATTTTACGATTCTTGTATATTTACTATCAATACATCTAAAGGACAGACTATGCATTAGATTTGGGTTGGTTTGTGGTGTTTTAGCGCCACTTTCAACAATTGTTTCAGTTATGTCGTGGCAGTCAGCTTTATTGTTGGAGGAAACCGGAGAAAACCACATTGATAAACTTTATCACATAATGTTGTATTGAGTACACCTCGTCATGAACGGGGTTCAAACTCACAATTTTAGTGGTATGATAGGCACTGATTGCACAGGTAGTTGTAAATCCAACTACCATACAATCACGACCACAATGGGCCCTTTAGAATGATGTGATATTACTGATAAAATATTGATTTTAAAGATATCAATCGTCTATAAAGAACCAATAAATGATTATTTTGAAGCTTTTAAAGTGATCTTATTAATATTTCAGACAAACAGCTGAATGGTGACAGTCCTAACATTAGTGATGGAGAAGATCTCAGCTGGTCTAACTACATGTCAGCCTCTAGTAGTCCATACAGTAGTAGTTCTCCACAGTATACAGCTGCTAGTGGTCGTCAGTCTCTCTCGTCACTACCCTCAGAGACGGCACAACCGTTAACATTACCAACTCCCTCACAGAGTACACCATCATCACCAGTACCGTATATAGATAGGGAGCGAATGCCAAGGTAAAATGAATAATGATTTTGCAAAAACATTTGATTATTTCTCAAAATGAAAGTCAGTACTATTGCTGTTGTAGTTTGCCAACGGTTTGGTATTTACTTATACAACTGAACTCTTTTCTTTATATCCATTCGTGTATATATATTTCAGTGACCGATGCAGTTATGTTATGCAAAAGGATGACCTTTGTACTTTGATTTAGACATTTTAATTGATGTTGAATTATTGCCCCTTTGTAGAAGCAATGAGGCCACAGAAAAAACACCTGTGTTTCTGTAACATTTTTGAATGTAATAGGGTAGGTGGGTAGGCAAAGCTTTAAAAAAACTTTTTATCTAGGTTTCATAGGACAAGGATCTTACTTGAACAGTGCTTGTCCAAATATGGCAATGAAAACTTTAGGGAAGACACTAAAAATTAGGATCTACTGTCAAACTTGCCTTAGTGACCACCTCTATTAACCAATAACTTGCCTTAGTGATCACCTCTGTTAACCAATAACTTGTCTTGAGTGACTTCAATTTCATTTCCCTTCGTAGTATGTAATATTAAGTTAACCTGTATTTAGTGACCACCTGTCCTATATGACTATACTTCAATGTTTCCTTGGATGGTCACATAAGACAGGTTTGACTGTGTATGGTTAGAGCAAACACAGATATTTTTTTAGCCGAACGTTTAATTACCTTAGATAACTGAAATATGTGGTCAGTTTGACGTTAAGCTATTTGTTTCTTTTACTTACAATTACTAAGGTTCATTGTAATTTCACAATATACAATAATTGACATTGTAGACGAACTCCTCCACCTACGCCTCCATTAATCCGACCTAAACCAGCCAACAGCTCTCGATATCCAAGTACACCTCCGCCAAACAAAAAAAATAACCTGATGCCAGAATATCAAATCAAGAAGAGTAAATCGCATGAGTCACAGCTAGCCAATAAAGTGACGGATATTGATGGCATTAAAGCGTACGTACAAGTATTTGTATACATTGTATATAATTTATATTGTTATCTACCAAGTAAAATGTGTACAATCATCACCAGCTGTGAAAATACTATGCAGTAATATTTTTAATATATTTACAGTCTTTGCCATAATTTTTGTCACCGACTTGCCCGAAAGCCAAATTTAGAAAAAAATTATATTTATTCGAAAAAATTCTTTCATAATTTCCACTTGTCTGAATCCAGTTTTATTTGTCCCAGGCTTCGGGCAAGTGGGAGTGCGTGCAGACTGTATTTATCACTTTGTTTAGTGTATTTTGATTCTCAATTTTTTATGTATTTTTTTATTTTTTGAGGAAAGCTCATTTGACAGCATCTAGAGATGTGTTTACATCGTCAAATTTTATCTGTGCACCTGTTCCGAACTCAGATTTGACCGTCTAAGCATGTTGTCAAACACGTTTGATGTGTCTATCAAATATTGAAAGAGAGTGTTTTAACTGTCAAATTTGTGTTTTAAACAGATGGACTGTTAAAGTTTGAAGCTAATTTGAATAAACAATTTTTGTGTGATCACACTTTTATCTTGTGATCATAAATTACTTAAAATGGGATATCTAGTGAAATTTGTTTACTTAAAATGGGATATCTAGTGAAATTTGTTTACTTAAAATGGGATATCTAGTGAAATTTGTTTACTTAAAATGGGATATCTAGTGAAATTTGTTTACTTAAAATGGGATATCTAGTGAAATTTGTTTACTCAAAGGAAAATTATTAGGCATATATTGAGCTTTATTTTGTATATTTATATATAATACAATCAGGAAGAGCTTTATTGTGAATTCAATTTTATTCGTTAAATAAACATTTTCATGTTGTTTTTTTTACTCAATCAAACCGTGAAATGTACCAAGCAACGAAAGGCATAAATAACAAGACGAGTCATTATCAAATATCAATACCATGAATTCAAATGTCAACGAGCATCTCAGTTTCTGCCAATACCAACGAAAATAAATGAAGTCACAGTATTATGAAGATGACCAAAAGCTTAATATTGATTGTTGTCTCCCCTGCGACAAAGATATAGGTGTTGCTTTTCCATATTAAAATGAAAAACAAAAAATACCACTGTCTAAAAAGTTCCAAAATCCATTAGAACAATTATAGGATGAGGCAAAATCATAATTTTTCAATTATCTGATTGACAGCTACATATACGTATATCACTGATCATATGTTTGATATTCTGTTATATATGTCATAGGTTCTACATCCCAAATTTTATAATTGTTTGTTTTCTGTGATAGGTTCTGTTTAATGAATATCAGACACTGGAACTAAGATATACAAATTTACAGTGTTTTGTTACATTTTCTAAAAATTTGCACACAAATAACTTTAAATCATATGACATACCTGGACAGGTGAGACAGGTGTCAGTGTTTATTTTAAATAGATATTTAAATTGATTGCTAAATTGCCTGAGTATGAAGGTAATTCCATAAACATGATAAATAAGTTGCTGTGGCCTGAGGATTAGATGTGGGATTATTCCATTTTAAGTCGTAAAGGAATGGAATTGGACATAGGATAAATCCATTATTAAGTTATAAAGGGATGGAATTGGATATAGGATTAGTCCATTATTAAGTTGTAGAGGGATAGGGATTGGATATGGGATTGTTCCATTTTTATGTTGTAGAGGGTTGGGGATCAGACAGGGTTATTCTATTATTGAAGTTGTAGAGGGGTAGGGATTTGAATGTAGTTCCAAATTTCAGTTTTAGACAATGAAAAGTCCCCTCCCCACCCCCAAACCCATTCCTATAAAAATGTATTTTTTTCTGTATAGTAATCACTATTTTTACTGCCAATAACCTTGTGGTCAAATATTAAAAGAAGATTTTCATTGTTATTTTATAACAAGGTTGCACAAGCAGATTCTCACGATAAAAGAAGAAGAAATAGATAGTAGGTGAGGGCCTGACGATTTTTTCCGGCCTTCTACCAGATAGCTTTCATTATGCTTTGGATTTATTCATTCTTCTATATAATCTTATCATTGCTTCATAGACGGCTCTAATTTTAACTGCTATACATTTTTTGGGGTAAATTTGTAGAATTCATATAATCCTTAAATATTCTCATTTACACTGGTATGGGCATTTAATACTTAATTTGAATAAAAATGTAATACATGCACAGTAATTTAATAAATTAATAACTAAATGCATTAAAAAATTAATTGGTGTAATGTAAACACTAGGTTATATTGCAGTGTTTTAAGTTCTCAGGACAGGTGCTTGGTTACTTCATTCACATAAATTCATAATAGAAAGAAGTTCTTGTTCAGTGCTCAAATGCAAAAATCCTTGTTTTACAAGTTTGTTTGGTATTCTTGGTCCATGCGCAACAGACTGCATCAGTTCAACTTTCTGAAAAACGTATTTTATGAATTTGTTAAAACAAGTTTAACTGGTTGCTGACTAGTGCTACAAGTTTAACTGGTTGCTGACTAGTGCTAGTACAGTAGTACTCTCTTATATAGCCTTCTTCTGCAGTGAAAAATGGCCTTATAAGAGAGGTGGCCTCTCTTGAGGGGGAAATTTAGTAGTTTATTAATATCTCTGTGCATCTGAAATCTGACCTGATAAGGTCAAAACTAAAATATTGTTTGTTTCCCCTTTTCTGACCAACCTGATAAAATCGGCCCGACCGGGAAATTTTTTTATTGACTTCCATGAAAAAAAAATGTTTTATTCCGGAAATTTTTTCAGTTCCGTTCCAGAAACGAGAGAAAATTATTTGTTCAATTTCAATTCGGAATACTTCTAGAATTATGTATAACTTCATCGAAGGTCATTGAGGCAAATCCATATCGAATAGCAATAACAGGATGGACACGACATGGTGTGTCAGTGTGTCAGTGCTGTCGAAAACTGGAAAGGTTGAAAAAAAATTGATTAGCAATGCATTAAGAAAGATCGGAAGTAAAAACACAAGGGAGGATTTTTTAGAGGAGTTGCTTGATGACGTGGAAGTGACTGACGATGAAAATGATGCCTTGGACAAAAAAAATGTAAATGTGACCGTATCCATTGACAAAAAGTTAACGAAGTGCTTATTATGAGGTTCATTTGATGAAGAAGAAAAAATTTACCTACCTCCCTACCCACTACCTTGAGGGTAGGGTCGCAAAAGGGGAAACAAACAATTTTTAAAGGTTGGCCGAACAGGGTGGCCTTTGGTGGGAGATATACATTGTAAGAGTAGGACTATTGTATTAGGACCAACAGGTAAATGTGAAGTCAAACTATGATGTCAAATCAAATTGAAGAACTTTTCCTGTGACGCACCAAACTCAAAATCTCCTTATTGTCTCAATTCTAATTTAGTAACCTCATATCTTGCAATCTATTCTTACTGTTGGCAACTTTCTGATGGATGACTTACAGTCTAATTCTTAATAAACAGTTCTGTGTCTTATAGTATTTGTAGAATTTCCATTTCTGTTGGAAAACTATCTTTGCATACAGGTAGTACCTGATCTTTGTTCTGAACTAAACAACAGGCCTCACAAAAATTACCTTCACATTAATATAGTACCTGCTCAAAGACATATTTCTTTGTTCAAAACATTTAGATCAAGATATACAGTCCTACAACTTTTTTTACATACATATGTCATATTCTCCAAAAACAACCAATCAAAAGTCTATATTCAATTTATGAAGTGCTCTGATTGGAGGATTTTGGAGTACAAGTACGAATAACATACTCAAAAGTTATGTGACTAAGTTCAAGTTGTCCTATCTGTACAGTATTGTTTCCTTGTACAATGTATAGCCTGTTACAGAACATAGCATTCTAGCCATCACTCAGTCATAGAATTGGCTATTTCTCAAGATTCTAATTCTGTTTGATGATAAGGTTACTAATTATGTAGATATTAATTGTGTAATAAGGTAGGAAATTTGACAAATATGGAAATAATCCATCCATTAATGCTACATAACATGTATTTAAACAGAATAGAAAAAGTAGTGTACATTTTTTCGTTTGCAAAAATTTATCACATATACAGGTGAATCTCGTTATGTCAAACTCGGTTATCTCGAAATTTCGGCTTTCTCGAAAAAAAATTCAAGTCCCAAACAAAACCTAGTGCTTTTCAACTGATTTTACTCCTTTTATCTTGAACTTCGATATGTCGAAATTTCGGTTGTCTCGAAGTAACTTTTCAGTCCCAAAGGTGAAAATCAATGCAAAACATGTTCGTTATGTCGAACTAATAATTAAAATAAATGCAAACAATGTTCGTTATGTCAAACTGATAATTAACCTCAATAAACAGATGTCAGTGTCAAATTTATGGCTTGCGTCATTCATCTTCTCTGTTAATTAAGCTTTATCAATTTTGTTAATTGTTGTTATTATTATAAAAAAATGTGTAAACTAGCTGTTTTTAATTTTAAATGAAGCAATCAAGTGATAATTAAATTAAATCAGTTAAATCACTAACAATTATTTATTCTTACGACTTTTCCCATATCATTTGATGTGGCAATCAAACAGGTGGCGCTTGGGTCATAGTAAAATACGGATTATGTTAATTAGGTAATTTTCACCGAAATTGTATTTCATGTACATCTTCTATTGTGTCGTGTATAAACAGTCGGTAAAAAACAAAGGTTAATTATAAGACAAATCGTTTCATTAAATATTTCGTATTCTTCAAATAAAAACATTGTGTATTGCCATATGACAATTGTTGACAAAGATATTTCAATCTTCAGAAATTCATTCTTACTTATTATTAATTATACTGAGTAAATTGCTTTTATATGTTTTATTAGTGCTTGATACATTTTGTTCCTATTTTATAATATTTTATATGCGTTTCATTGATACATTCGTTTCATTAAATATTTCGTATTCTTCAAATAAAAACATGTGTGTATTGCCTGCCATGATGTTTCCTTTGTATGAATAAACGTGAGTTTATCTTGTTAATAAAGTTATTCATTTATGTACAGTTCGTTGTTAGTTGATTAATTATTTTATCATTGTAAATGAACGATAAAAACATTACTGATTTTCAATACACAAGAAAATAACATATAAATTACACAAAACAAAACAAGGAAGTATGCGACGATAGTGTCAACATTACACAAAACAAAACAAGGAATTATGTGACGATAGTGTCAACGGAAATAAAATTAAAAAAGAAACATGCACACTGATATGGATATCAAAAACTAAAAAAAAAAAACATCATGAGGTCGGAAAATTGATATAACATTCCAAATGGAGTTACTTGCCCTTTCATGGACATCGAATTCTTGCACTCCTCTTTAGTCGAACTACGGATAACTCAAATTTTTTTCTCGGTCCGCTGTGGTTCGAAATAACGAGATTCAACTGTATATCTAAAATAATACAAAATATAAGTAGGTAGTATTTTACATTAAACTTGCTTTATTCAAGACATGTCCTGTTTGAGAAAAAAAATTATCTTGTCAAATAATAAGATGCAATTTGCAAATTTGAATGACATTCTGACATAGGTTAACCTAGTTTTATATCACCTGCTATAACTGACAATGTTGGGCCATTGTCCTCACTTTGATGGCAGTGAATGCTCCCTTTGGTGGACCTCGTCAGAATTTATGATAATGATACCAATTCAAGATGGCCATCAGAGCCAATAGTTCAATGATTGTGATTGCTAAACCTCAAACTCTTAATCCAGAAACTACTTTGTGTCTGAAACAGTCCTTCAAAAGGTCAATGTTTTTTTTTGTGCCGATAATATACTGACCTAAAAAGATAGTTCAGGTTGCCAATTTTATGGACAAATTCTGATTTGTGAAATCTTGATAGAAAAAAGAGGACACAGAATGAAAAAATATTTATTCTCAACAGTTCAATGGTGACATTTATCTGTAACAAGTTAAACAGATATACTTCAGCACCAGTAGTTTATTTAAAAAAATATTTATTCTCAACAGTTCAATGGTGACATTTATCAGTAACAAGTTAAACAGATATACTTCAGCACCAGTAGTTTATTTAAAAAAATATTGAAATATTATATTGCCAATAACGGTTCTTTTACCAATTTAAACTGTTTCCATAGCTACCTTGTTTTGTAATAGACTCCATAATTCTTTGTACGTTTATTTTTCAGAAAGATTTTAATATGAGACTACTGTACAGAAATCATCCATATTAGCCATATTGAATTTTTTTGTCTTTTTTTTGTCTTTTCAGGTATAAAAAGAAACCTAACCTCTACCTACCTAACAATAATGAAATTGTATACCGACGACCTTCAGATGGATCGGAAGCAGGTGGTTCGCGTGGTCCCTCAGGACATGCATCACCTATTCTCCCCTCTCCCATACATTCTCCTTTATACATTGCTGACCACAGTAAGTACAATATACATTATAATAAGATAGACACTACAAAAAATGTTGTGTACTGAGAAATTTTCACATCAGTCTTTCTGGATTCACTCAAAGGTATGGTATATATTTGTGCAGAAAAAAAATATTCGTTGATTGAGGATGGAATGTGAGGATATTAGAAGAGCTGGAGTCATTCAGTTGCTTGAGGGGGGAGAGGGATTCAAAGTGTTGTCTCTTCTCTGTCTATAGACTGCAAGGTCAAATAATTGATTTTTTTTTTATCATAGAACTTTCACATTTTGTATGTACATGTGTATACATGTATATAGGACATGACAGAGAATGTTAAAATATGAGGTCATTGCAACCTCAACATCAAAAAATTATATTTTTTATCATAGAACTTTCACATTTTGTTTGTACATGTGTATACATGTATATAGGACATGACAGAGAATGTTAAAATATGAGGTCATTGCAACCTCAAGATCAAAAAATTATATTTTTTTATCATAGAACTTTCACATTTTGTATGTATATGTAGGACATGACAAAGAATGATGTTATAATATGAGGTCATTGCAACCTCAAGGTCAAATCATTTTTATCATACAACTTTCATTCTGGTTTTCTCTACTATTACTAGAACTTATCAACAGAAAGTTTAAATAATTCCACCAATGTCAACAAAAATGAACAACTACCTCTCACTTCAACTCATTGAACACAAAAAAGACTAAGAAGTGCCAATGGCAATGGTAATCCTGGTCCTAGCTTGGGACAGGCACAGAAATATTTTGTAAGGTAATTTTTTTACATGTGATATTTGATATGTATGTAATGAAGGTTTATCTTTTTCAGATAATTTATCTGTTCCAAAGTCTCCTAAAACACCTTATATTAACCACTACCCCTCAAATCATAGGTAAGTTATGATGTTTCTACAGTATCATTCTACTGTAGTATATACTGTGTTGATAATTATTTAAGCAGTTATTGCCCTTTTTAACTTGGAATATTTCATTTATAAGTTTGTATGTGTGACTCCTCCACCATTTTAAATTTAAATTCCTTAAAACTTTGTATGTTCACTTATTACCATATGTAGATTTGTATATGGGCTACAGCATTTTGTTCAGACTGGTTTTATAGGAGTAATTGCCCTACTTAAATATTTCATCAAAATGTTTGTATGTACATTTCGTCCTACAACTTTATGCTTGCTTATAACCATATGGAGATGTGCATATTATTTGGCAGGTTGATAATGCCATGATATAGCTGAAATACTGCTGAATTTGGTTTTAAGCATCAATCAATCAAATTGGCAGATTGATAGAACTAGTTTTAAAGGAGTTATTGCTGAATTTGTATTTGTAGACTGAACAAAAAATGTATTTAACACAAACAGTACATTTTTCTCCAATTACAAGAAGAATGCCAAGAAGACAATTAGTGCTCAGAAAGATTCATTTTTATACTTATTGGAAAAATAGTAATTTTTCAAAGATAGTAAAATCTGTATAAATGGATAACTTTAAAAATAATATTGATAAAAGTAACTTATGTTGGTAATATTTGTTCCTTTCATGTATAATTTGTATGTAATTTAAAAAAAAGGGAATTGTATAAGTAATGTCTCTGACTGTGACCTACATGTACTTTATACAGTGAAACCTGTCTAAACAGAACCTCAGTGGGACCAACTTTTGTGTTCACAATAGACAGGTGTTTTGTTTATGTACGTTATATTTACAAAGATTTCCTACATTGGGATTATAGTTCATTTTATACAGGATTACTGTTTATTTTGGGTTCTGTTTAAACAGATTTCACTGTATTTGTTTTTTTAAATTTAGATTTAAAAATTATTAGTCATATAATACATATATTGGTACAATGTACACACAACACAGACATCTAGCACAAAGCTGCAAATATCCTCTTTAAATTTCTAGCACGATCTTTTCAATGGATTTTGGTCCTCTTAATTTTAAATTCTATATAGTTCATATAGAAATGTAATGCAGTAAATCACTAGTATGTCTACACTATTTCCTGGCCTAATGGTGGTGTATTGACACATTTGTTTTAGTTTTATAAGGGCTGTTTCATTTAAATATACATGGGAGGGGGAATGCCTCTTATTTCAGACCCCCCCCCCCACCAATAGAAAAAAAATGCCCACCCAACATTTAAATGGAACAGCCCTAAGGCAATCCATAAAAACATTGTTCTGTTGTACCATGACCTAGCTACACAAACTGTCTCTATCTGAAATATTTTATCAAGAATTCCAAAGAATTTTTTTTGCAATTTATAGCATGTATTTGTGCATTAAGATCTATTTTTCGTTTTTTAGATAATAGAGTTGATTGATTGATTTTTGTTTGACATCAACTCTAGAAGTATTTCAGCTATGTCCTGACTTATTTGGAAAATTGAAAGAAAAATTATAATTTGCCTATTAGAACTACCCAATTAAAAAAGATGGCAGTTAGACCGTTGTGGTTGTGATTGTATGGTAATTGAATTTACAACTACCTATGCAATCAGTGCCGATCACCACTAAAGTTGTGAGTTCTAATCCATGGCAAGATGTACTCGATACAACATTATGTGATAAAGTTTGTCAGTGACTTACAGCAGGTCGGTGGTTTTCTCTGAGTACTGTTCCCTCCACCAATAAAACTGACCACCATGATATAATTGAAATATTGTTGAAAATGGCGTTAAACACCATAACCCTAACGCTATAAAAAAGATGGATGTCTGATTACAGAAAGCCAGTATTGTTTTAAGGATGGCTTACTGAGTGATTCACATTTTCACTTTAAGAATAAATAAAAATGTAGTACAGCGAAACCTGTCTATTAAAACCAAACCTCCTAAGAACCAGATTTTGTGTTTGGAAAAGACAGGTGTTCGTTTTATGCAGTTTAAATTAACAAAGATTTCCTACATATGGACTTTATTTAAATCTTGGCTTATACAGGATTCTGTTTTATTTAGGGTTTAGTTTAGACAGTTTTCACTGTACTATATTTTTATATATTCTTAAATTGAAAATACAATATTTACATAGGAGAATCAGAATGTCAGCTGATTTGTATTGCAGGTTATAATAATATTACCTTAGTATTGTTTTTCTGTTGAAGGTTTTCTAATACATTTAAGATCACTACTTGTGACTTCTGCCACAAACAGATGTTTCTAGGATACAAATGTAAAGAGTGCAAGTAAGGGTATCCCCCAACACTGCTTTCTTAATTGTTTTCTTGCCTCAGTCTCAATAGTAAATATTTACATTTTCTCAACAAAAAAAAGTACAATATTTTAAATTTGAAAATTGTTTTCCTTGCTTAATATAGAAAAAAAAATGATGAAAAAAATACATTTGAAATGTCTTCTCTATTTTATGAATTAACAAAAAAATTGTAAATATTTACTATTTAAAGGAATAATTAGATATGGGAAATATGAATTTTCATGTTTAATTAAGCCTTTTCCTTTGAAAATGATATTAAATGCAGTAGTTTTTATGTGTGGAAGTAAAGAAGAATTTTAATTTGAAATTTAAAAAAGAAAGTTAATTTTTATTATTATTTTTTTTCATGAATTACTGCATTTAATAAACAATATGTAACACGTTGGCAGATTTGAACTCGACCTCCAGACAATGAATGTCACATTTTTCACATGGAATGCTATTGAATGATCACATGACTCAGCACAGAATACAATATCTGCCAATAAGTTCACGGTTCACAAATATTTCACTTCTCTTCTTGTGGACATTTTCTGTGTAAAAAATAATCTGCACATCCAATAAAAATTATTGGGCGTTATATCCAAAAAATGTTTCCTGATATATAAACATGATAAAAGGTTGATAGTTACATAAAGTAGTCCAAATAGACAATATTATTGTGATTTCAATAAATTATAGCTGAATGTTTAACGATTATTTGAAACCATGAAAATGTCCACATTTCTACTTTCACTTTCACTTTACACTGGATTGTTTTTTGTTTGTTTATGTTTTCTATTGATGTTGTCATGTTTATTTATAGATTTGATACAAAATTTTCTCTTATTGGAAGTATCTGTGATACGTGTCATAAACACATCCTTTTGCCTGGAAAAATATGCCGGGAATGCAAGTAAGTCATGTGATGCACTCGTCACAATGAATATTATTATTTCCTCGGCTATTGCCGATATCTGTGGCTCTGACACTACGCTGTCAAGAAACAAGCTTTCAGTCCCATTAATGCTTTAGTAATGTAAATTTGAATTTTCAGAAATTTGACATGCCTAGACTAGATTGTTAAAATGAAATTATTTTTAGATGTTTTGTCATAGAATTCATTTTAAGTAGCCCTACATACTAACTTGATTATTTCAAAATACGGCTTCTTTTAAAACATGAAAATACAAATGTACATCTTTTTGTTGTGAAAAAATAAAGTCTTAGCTGCTAGTCTCAGGTGATACTTCCCCAATTCTACTAATATTGTTGTTCTGAAGAAGATTTTTCAGGTAAGCGTAAGCACTTTTCTAGGTGCTGTATTTTTCAATGTGCATCAAGAAAATTTTAGAAATTAAGATCAGAAAGAAATAAATGTAGATATTTATTAGTTTTGCTAACACTGAGCACTTTCTAAAAGTCAGGCATGGGGATAGAGGTGGACCAAGGGGCATGCTGGGAACATTTTGCTGAATGAATTAAGAAACAATGTATTGACAGGGATGTGAGTTAGAAAATTGTTTTATTCATTTTGTGAATAGTCAGATTTTTTATCTGTTAACTTTTTTGCAGAATTTGTATTTAATTTGATTTATCAGTAATTTGTTACAGTTTCCTTTGATCTTTACTACCCGATAAATTTAGTAACAACGTTCAGTTGACCACCGACTCGTGATACTAGAAATGATCAGTTATTGGTCATTTGTCATGCGCGGTCTAACGTTACGTCACTAAACATTTCATTCAAAAAAAGGTCAAAACACAACAAAAAAATCACAAAGCTGTGTTAAAATTGTAAAATTACCGATTAAAAAACTATTAGTATTTTTTTTTCGCTCTACAAGGATTATCATGTCCATATCAGATTCGCTTTTCGAGCTCATCTAATATTGACCTGATAATCCTTGTCTTGCGAAAAAAAATACTAATAATTAATATATCTTTTTATAAAGTGATAATTATGAAAAAAATAAATTGACTTCAATTTGCTACAATATTAGCTAAAATCAGTTTTATTATAATTAGATGTTTGTTGGAGAGTTTTTATTCAGCAAGCCACTAATGTCTTAATAAAATATATTGTGCTGAAGTTATAGGGTAAAACGACATTTAATTCTGCTTTTATTGATCAGTTTTATCAAAATTTGCCTTTGAATATTATTTGGAAAAAATGTAGTTTTATATGAAATATATAGTGAAATATTTTACTGACAAATTTTTTTTTTCACATCTCTATCAGGTATTGCATAGTTGCCAACCTTTCCGGATTGTCCGGAATGGTTCCGGAAAATGGGGGCCGTTTCTGCATTCCGGATTGACCCGTCAATATGAAAAAAGAAATTTTCACTAAAATAAAGTTGATCTTGAAAGAAGTTTGAATAAAATGTAGGAGCATGTCGAACATAATGGTTCATTTATTAATTCCTTATACTTAAATCGACTTATTGTGTATGCCCGTAGAAGATTTGTGAAGTTTACATGACTGAACTGTTGGAAACCGGATTAATAGCATAACCGGAAGTAAACGGTTTTTGGTTTTATAGTATATAAAACGAAAGTAAAAATCATGTCCGAAGCAAAAAAACGGCGTGTTTAACTGTACAGTACAACTGCTGGGAATTATATGTTAGCCAAAAAAGCGTTGTCATTTCAAAATGTTGTGTTTAGAAGTGTTTGTCTATATTATGCAAACCGATACATCTATCCCTACATCGTATCGGTACCTTCAACATTGTTTGGATGAACCAGGGGTGTGGAATTGCCATGCCCGACTCGTCCGACTCGTACATAGAACCTGCCGGACAAGTAGATTTTCCTGGCTAGCTTGTCCGGGGACAAGTAAAAATCAACAAATAAAAATAATTTCTAATTAAAGTACTCTGGGAAGACAATTCCTCAAATGATATTATATCGTAAATATTGACGGTTATTTAGATAAATGTTGGTTTTTTTATTTATTGGAAACGATCACGTCAGTGGTGTTCCGAAAGCAGCTAAAAATAACCAGAATTGTACAAGTTCTAAGTTGAGTAATACGACCCGATTGCAATGATTTACTTAACGATAACCGGGACCGTGTAACAGGTTTTTACAGGAGTTCCGAATGTGACATTTCCTTGCTTGTCCATAGCCATACATCCGTGAACGTATAATACAAATCGGGTTGCAGTCATTACAATGGATAAATATTTGATAATAATAAAAAAAAGACTGGGAAAGATTCTGGCCACAATGAACATCACGAAAAAGTTAAACGCAAAACTCTAGCAGAAAAGGACACAAAATGTTAGGAAAAACACCCAAGTGGTTAGCCGATTTCTCATGTTTACTGCTGGATTCTGATAGTGTCTCATATTGAAATATCTGCAGAATATACTCTGATTTTGCTGACAAGAAATCATTAATGTTTATTGGCAAAATCGTGGACAGAATGGATACCTATCTTCCCACCAGTCATTTGCAAAGTATGAAGACACCACTAAAACTAAATACTAGTACTACATGACTGTTTGATTGATAAATCCATTGTCAAGGTTAATCAAAATGAACTTCATTGATATGAGATTTGTTTTTAACTCAGCTTATTCTGTATCTAAAAACAACCAGATATTCTCTGACTGCATATTCCTATCTGAAATCCAAATTTAAAATGGCCTTCATTTGGACAGTGACCACTTAGGCAGGGATGTTTGTGTTAACTTTATTAAAACTATATTTCAAATTTTACGCAATGAAGTAATAGACAATATAAACAAGTTCAATTTAGCAACTGTGTTAATAAGTATCAAATGTTTGTACAAAACACAGGACAAGTAGAATTTTGTCCGGACAAGTAACTTTTTTCAGATGACTTGCCCGGGGACAAGTAGAACATTTCAGTATTTCCACACCCCTGTGAACCCATAAGATTTTAATGGATTCCGCAAAATAATGGCAATTTCCGCATTTTCAAAGGCCTGGTTCTGGATTTGGGTAAGTTGGGGTTGGCAACTATGGTATTGCTTGAGGTCGCGTTTCATATAACCAATGGCTAATGAGCCGACAATTATTTAAGGATTGAAAAAATTTAAAGGTTGTATGAAAAAAGAGAGAACTTCCGAATGTTAAAGACACATTGTTTTTCACCTGAAAGTACCCTATACAATATGTTGTTAGATTTGATTAAGCTAAAATTTAAATGAATTTGTGTACAGTGAGATAATTGAATTGTTACTTTCAGTATAGATATATGCTAAAGCATGTCTTAAAGGACTTGTGTATATAACAAATAACTGTCTATAAAGGACAGTTTCATTTCTCCATTTAATGAATAAAATACAGTCAAACCTGTATTACGAGGTCACCTTTGGAACAAGAGAAAAGTGACCTTATAAGACAGGTGACCTCTTAAAAGAGGTTAGATTCTATACAGATATATCATGTTTGGGAGGGGTATTTGCGAAAAATACCAGTCGAGAGACGAAAAATTTCCCGAGCCGAATGGCTTTCACATATACCCCTCCCAAACATGATATATCTGTTTAATTACACCGAATATTATTTAGAACACTGGCTAAATAAATGATACCTTTTGTTTGTCATTTTCAGAACCTAACATGATGTATCTGTTTAATTCTACCGAGAAATTTTTAAACACTTGTGTATGATGTTGAAATTTTTAAACCTAAATATATTTTACCTTTTTTACCTTATGATGTTACATAAAATGCACAACTGATAACGTTTTACAAATTTTGTTACAAGCGTCTCAGTGAAGGGTAAAAACGGCAAATACGATTTTGCAAATACCATGAAAAATAGTTAAATCTTATGCAAATACACCTACATGAAGTAAAAATTCTGCAAATTCACAATGCAAAGCCTGAATTTGTAAAAAATATCATGGCTATTAACCAATCAGAATCCAGCATTCTCATATAAGGTGTAATTAATATGAAATATTCTATGGCAGGACAAGAAAAAGGTGACCTTTTAATACAGGTGACTGCTTAATAAAGGTGACGCATGAGCAGGTTTAACTATATAATTTTAACCTATGTATAAAGGACAACTGCTCATAAAGGGCACATTTTCAGGATACCTTCTGTTCCCTTAAGATACAGCTTTGATTGTACATATCAAGTCTGACTAAAAATTTTGTTTCAATTGAGAAAGTAGTTGTTAGACTAATTAGAGATTATATATCATAGAATTTATGTTGAAGCACATTGCATTTCAATTTTATACATTAATTATGGATAAATTTTATGTGAAGGATGGTCAATAAAAGTAGACTTATTTGAGATGTATTTCATTAAAAACTTAAAACATGAAAACAATAGCACAAGAGAAACGTAAGAAGAATACAATATACTGTGAAATCACTTTTATTCGTGGTTTTCGTGGGTAGGCTGATCCACGAAATTAAGAATCCAACGAACAATGAAACTTGGAAAGCAACTTGACATCGATATATTGACAAATGCTGTCCACGAGTGACCTCGAGTTTCTGGACCAGCTGCACAGGGTACAATTGACAAATTTAATGACGGAATAAGTACAAGCATTCCTTTTAATGGGTTATAATCCACGTGAATTATTCGATTTTAAATGCATGCGTAAAAATGACAGAAATGTTTATACGTGAAAATATTTTAATAACTTCCGGTTATAGAAATCAAATTTACTTCCAAACCACACACTGATGGTGACACGCTTCTAAGTGTTGTATAAACATTTTTCTATTTATGGGTGCATTTTTTTCTATCCAAAGTTTGGCAAACGTGTGTCGTTTGTTAAACGCTGCAAAAGTAGAAACAAATACATCGTTTAATCAGAGCTTACTAACCCTGTTTGACCTGATAATATGTATACACATGTTGTTGGTAAATAAACTCATCTCTTCTTTGGTTAGATTCCATTTTTGTTTTGGCGGGAAAATTCCACGTGTCTATAATTGATTCAGAATTGAAATTAGAAACAAATCATATGCAACAAACGATAAATGACAAACTGTAGACGCACATTTAGCTATTGCATAGTTTGTCAAAGTTTGTGCAAACTTGACAAACGTATGTTAGAAAAAAATGCTCTCAACGTATATGCGCGTAGTCGTTTATATCGTTTGTGTTTGAAAAAAATGCACCCTAAGTATACCACCCTTGCTTAAATAAACATATTTTATCACTTTTCTTTAAACAATTAATGATCAATTATCCATAAGTGAACTGTACATTTGCCCTGGGGACAGGATTAATCTTGTGACACAACAGTGAGTGAGAAAAAAACTCTATTGTTCTTTTTTAGTTGTGATATTAAAACAAAAATTGAAAATAAAATGGAGAGTAAATACAAAAATCCACGAAATTGTAATTTTTAACCAAACCACGAAAATTGATGCCCACGAAGAAAAGTACTTTCACAGTATGAGACTTCCCTAATAATTTTACTTTTCCTTTAAATGAATAATAATTGCTTTAAAAAAAAAAAACAGTTTCAATTTTTCAGATTTTTTTTAGCAAAAATGTTTGAGAGTTAAATGATGCCCAAAATGACAATAAAAATAATATATATACAGTCAAACATGTATTAAGAGGTCACCTTTGGAGGGAAAAAAGGTGTCCTTATAAGACAGGTGACCTCTTAACAGAGGTTAAATTCAAATGAAATTATCTATGACGGGACAAGAAAAAGGTGACCTTTTAATAGAGGTGACTGCATGGACAGGATTGACTGTATATAAATATTCAAGTTTCCAAGAATTTTGATGTCTTTGTTATCTTGTCATAAAATTGCAGACCATTCTGTTTTTATAAGTACATTCATTGTATAAATATAAACTTTTAAGTCTTTTAAGAAATAATTCATGCAAATCCTGATATGGAAATGATGGTTTATTTTGCATTGTGTATTGTTTTTTGACCTATTGAAAATTTTTGTAAAGCTATATATATATATATCACTTAACATTGTACTATTGTATTCTCATCATGATGACAAGGACATTGATATCTCGGTGAAGTGTTTTGTGAAGAAATAGATGTCATTCTTCGTTTATTTTTTTTTACAGATTTAAATGCCACCGTGATTGTGCAACTAGGGCTCCACCACTTTGTGCTCCCAACTTGTATGGAATAGATCCAAAATTACATGGTGAGTTAATTATCCAAAACAACTTGAATTGTAACCACTAAGTTTAACTTATTGTTTGATTTAGTTTTATTTTTAGGTTTTTCCAAACCAGGAAAGTATTTAAAGGGATTTTAGAGTTCATGATGCTTAATGCCATATATACTCCCTAAAACCCCTTTAAGGAGAAGGTAGGTTGTAGGTTTTCAGAGTTCATGAAATTTGTCAGTCCTGTCAGACATGACCTGCCAAATTTGGGCAGATTTTGCTAAGGACTGAAACAAGATTGGTATTTTGCAATAGAAAATTAATGAGGACTGACATTTTTTTCACCAGGACCACCAAACATTTTATGCAATTTCATGATCCGATGATTTAATGCTTGTTTTTTTTCCATCATGCAACAATTCAATGTAAAACATACAAGTAATATATTGCAGCTTGTTTATCCATCTATACAAATCAAATCAAATTAAATTCTTTATTTTATCAATTAAGATGCCCATTACTGAGCAGTACAATCATATGATATATATATATATATAAAAAAGGAGACATTATGATTTCAATGATTATAAAATTAACATGAGTCTATCTATTTGTGTATTTGTCCATCCATGAGTGACTGTCCATCTACACGTGTCTGGCCCTCTTACACAAGTGTAATGTTATTACTCATAGTATTAATAGACTTGTAGTAAAATTTTAGTTCACATGGTAATAATACAGCGAAGCCTGCCAAATTGAACTTCCTTCGGACCAACTTTTGTGTTAGAAATAGACAGATGTTTGGTTGATACAGGTTAAATAATAAGGGCTGTTCCATTTAAATATACCTGGGAGGGGGGGGGGGGG
>MJUT01048828.1:178074-190827 GCA_002080005.1 Gigantidas platifrons
TCAATTTAAAGCAAACATGGCATGAATGGTCCTTAGGTAATCAACTTTCAAAATTATGTCCTGTGAACCCAACCTCCATCCAAGATGGCCGCCATCAGCGGACATAGTTTTGACATAGGACCCTATGGGAAAATTGTTTAAAAGTCTTCTCCTCTGAAACCAGTCAGTCAATTTACTTTTAAAATTGTGTCCGGTGACCACGACCTCCATCCAAGATGGCTGCCATGAGCAGACATAGTTTTAACATAGAACCCTATGGGATTTGAATAGTAACTTAGATGTATTCGGCATGCAGACATTCTTAAGAGGACTTAGTTATGTCAGGTGAGCGATACAGGCTCATCTGAGCCTCTAGTTTGGTGATACTTATTTTAAGAATTCATGTTATTTCATGAGCGAATTATCCTCATTGTTCAGAATTCAAGACTAGTTATACTTAGGAGATAACTGTATTGTATTTTAAAATTTCACGGCATCAATTGGAAATTTGATGGTCACAAATTGAGTTTACTGGCGACGCGTTAGCGGAGCCAGTAAACGGATATTTGCGACCATTAAATCGACAATTGATGCCGTGAAATTTAAAATACAATACAGTTATCTCCATTCTAAAGTAATCATGTGTAGGATAGACATACATCATATTAATGTATATTTCCGTATTATTGACAAGATGACATAAAGCGGTAATGAGCTAAAATTAAAAAAAATATTTCATGCTATTTCAACCGTGGAATTGGTGAAAATTACAACATTAAATCGACAATTGATGCCGTGAAATATTCAAATACAATTCAGTTATCTCCATTCAAATGTAATCATGTGTATTGCTACATTGTTGACAAGATGACGTAAGTGGCAATCGTCTAAAATATCTCATGATTTTCAACCATGGAATTGATACCATGAAAATTACAGCATTGTCCAATCACAAACCAGGGATATTAAACAACTACATTAGAATGTGTATTACATATGTTTTACACTTTCGTTTGGGCTAATAAGGTATTTTTGGATTGTGACCATGTTGGTTCTATGACATCACACGATGAAGTTAATGTTTTTATTTTACTGGGTGAAATACCAATTTTTCTTTTTAGTGGAAATCTCAGTATTTCAAGGGCATTTAGTAAGAAACGTTGTGGATGTAAATGAACATGAGAGACTATTCAAAATTACACTTAGGCATAAATTAAAGTAAAGGAACAGCTTATAGTCAGAAAAGATATGGATGTAAATGAACATGAGAGACTATCTAACATTACACTTAGAAATAAATTAAAGTAAAGGAATAGCTTGTAGTAAGAAAGGTTATGGATGTAAATGAACATGAACATGAGAGGCTATTCAACATTACATTAAGACATAAATTAAAGTAATGGAACAGCTTGTAGTAAGAAAGGATATGGATGTAAATGAACATGAGAGACTATTCAACATTACACTTAGAAATAAATTAAAAGTAAAGGAACAGCTTGTAGTAAGAAAGGTTATGGATGTAAATGAACATGAGAGACTATCCAACTTTACACTTAGACACAAATTAAAGTAAAGGAACAGCTTGTAGTAAGAAAAGATATGGATGTAAATGAATATGAGAGGCTATTCAACATTACACTTCAACACATATTAAAGTAAAGGAACAGCTTGTAGTACGAAAGGTTATGGATGTAAATGAACATGAGAGACTATTCAACATTACACTTAGACATAAATTCAAGTAAAGTAACAGTGCTTTTACTGCTGTTCTGCATCTATGTAATAAATAATATTAATTCATAATTCAGCATAATACTGTTATATTACTTACTAACAAATACTAATAGCTGTATATTACATCGGTTTTACTAATGTTAACGAGGCCGGGATAAGGTACCGGTATTCAATTTTCTTTTAACTAACAAATGTAGATTTCAATAAAAATATTATGAATTTAAAAAAAATACTGTTATATTTCAGGAAAGGGGAGTGGTTAAACATATCACCTGGTTGGTTGTGTTACCTTGCTCCTGAAGTAATAAGACAATTACAGCCAGGGAGTGGCAAACTAGATCTCCCCTTCTCAGAAAAATCAGACATATATGCATTTGGGTAAGTATTATAAAGATTTAATTTTAGATTCTCCATAAAGCATATGTTGATATCCTCAAATCCCATACAACAACATTTAAGATGTCCTTTGAATCAGAAATTATGTATTGAAACAAATATTGCTACCATTAGAGACAAAGCTAAGTAATTAGTAAAAAGGTGCATGAATAGGTCACTTTTAAAAGTAAAAGAAATCTCTACTATCAGAAGAAGCCACTTGTATGTTAAGTTGTGAGGTTTTAAGCTGCTTTTTGTGAAAATGATGTTTTTGATATTCTTCAGGAAGTTCCTATTCAAATTCTCCAAGTATATAATCAATTAGTATTTCTGTTTAGCATGTATTATCTTAGATTCTCTGTAAATGTATGTTTCCTATTGTCAAACTACAGTCAACTCTCTTTTTTTTAAGTAGAAAGAATAGATTATTTTAGTTCAGAAAATTGAAGTACTAGAATTATTACGGATATATCTGTATTAAGCTGAAACTACTACTACGAAGAGACCATACTTTTTTACATTGAGATATCCATGGAAACGATTTATTCAGGTGTGAATGTATAAGAGAATATTTTATTTGTACTCTTGTATGATTTATATTTTTTGGGGGAATGGACATTGTAATATTAATATCCTTAATCTTTTTATAAGGACCGTATGGTATGAATTATTATGTGGAGAGTGGCCATTCCGACATCAGCCTCCAGAAACCGTGATATGGCAGGTTGGGAAGGGACTGAAGCAGTCGTTGGGAACAATTCCAGCAACTAGGGAATTTAAGGTAAGGTTTTATGTCAAGTGTCTCATGTTTTATATTTACAAATTTATTATACCTTGTATAAAAGTGAAATACGTTATTGTATAAGAGATTCAGAATATTATTGACTTGCGACAGGTTGGTGGTTTTCACCGGGTCCTCCGGTTTCCTCCACCAATAAAACTGACCGCCACGATATAACTAATATATTGTTGGAAGTGGCAGTTGAAGCCATCAAACAAACAAACAATCCAAATATTATTTTCTATGGTAACCTGACCGAAGGCTATGGTAGCTTTCACCATTGTGCAGTATATGTCATCATCCTGCGTCAATATGCTGTTATTTTCCTTGGAAATCAATAATTCCAAGTTAAACTAAAGTGGACTGCTATAGAGTTTTGGTGGGCCTGTTTCTAAATTATATCCAACAGTTCTGCCATCTAACCATATAAGATGACCACAATAATTAAAACTGAAATCTGATACATCGTAATAAGTTGTTAAATTTATGTTTTTGTGCAATATTTATTAAATATACACTGAAATATTGTTGAAAATGGTGTTAAACACCCATTCGTGGTGAGGTGTACTCTATACAACATTATACAATTAATGACTTTGGATGAGGTTAATACGATTTATCGACCCCAGAGATCTGATTGTCACTGAGGCCGCATCGGCCGAGGTGATAATCAGATCTCTGGGGTTGATAAATCGTGGTATTAATTGAAATCCAAAGTCATCAATTGTTTTATTGTATGAGTAAATCCGAAGTGAGTGATATTTTGTTTTTTATACCCCCACTCGTAGAGAGGGGGCTATATTGCAATCACCTTGTACGTCCGTCCGTCCGTTCACACTTTCGTAACAGATATCTCAGCTTATACTGGAAGAAATTATTTTATATTTGATATATGGCTTTGGCATGGTGACTTGTACCGTTTCTCCCCTTTCCAGGTTTACCGCACATCTACTTCCTGTTTACCGTGCGACTTACAAATGAATGAGTGGGGGTATTCTTAGCACGACGTAGCGTGCAACATCTTGTTTTCACTGTAATAGTCATCACAAAAAAAAAAAATGCGGTTCCCCAAGGTAATACTTGAGCGAGCCTCTTATCCACCTGTGATTTTCACAGGAAGATGAATAAAATTCAAAGCAAACAAAATGACGCTAAAAGGGAAACAACGTGGGGTAGACATAAAACAAGGAGATGTATTACAAGCTGTTAGGAAAACTCTGATTGGATAGCAAAACCGCTTCTTTAAATATTGACCAATCAGAGAATACATTTTCAAAATAAGCAACCTGGACTTTCGATGTTACTATTTTTGGGTACACGCTACAGTGTTCAAAAGTAATGTTAACCTCGCGTGCACTTTTGAGCGGTGCTCATCACATTTTGAAATGAGAGTGAAGTAGTGTTTTGTCCAATCAGAATATAGGATATTTATAGTCATATAATAATATGATAAAGTTTGTCAGTGACTTGTGACAGGTCAGTGATTTTCCCCAGGTACTCCGGTTTCCTCTACCAATAAAATCTACTGCCACAATATAGCTGAAATTTGTTGAAAATGGCTTCAAACACCATAATGCCCTACTCCAATTATAAGGTAAAATGATATTGTATTGAATTAAAATGATATGGATCTTATGTACATGTAAAGGGTGTTAACTTGTATTTTATTTTGTCTTGCAGGATTTGTTAATGATTTGTTGGACTTTTAACAGTAGTGAGAGGCCTGATTTTGCCTGGATATTAAAAGCCTTAGATCGTTTACCTAAAAAACCTCTCCATCGTAGTCCATCACATCCAATACATATATCACGCAGTGCCGAATCGGTGTTCACGTGACCAAAAAATGCTTATTCCATTTCACTTTGTGATGGGCACATCAGCTATAAAATGTGATATAGCCTTTGCAGGGGCTAAAAAAATTCTGCAGAGAGTCAGCTTCAGTAAAAGGGCATGAAGCACAGGGCCAGTCGGTTATGTTGTGGGCATCACACAAACACACATCAGATTTTTAGCAAGCATTTTCAATGGGTTTAGGCAGGAAAATCACGTATTATATAAGTTATAACAGAGTTTTTGCTTGAATTGTAAACAAGATGAAATTGTTCAGGTCTAAGTCATTTATTTAGTACCTAATCATTTGTTACTGTGGCAGGACATTTTGTTTTTTAAGCATATGTTGATTATTTATAATGACTTTTGTTATACACACAGTATTTGACATAATTATCAGTTGCCCTCCCCTTCCCCCCTTTCCCCTGTATCCTTCTTTTGTAAACATTTAAATTTGTATATGCTCTTTAAAAGTTGACAAATGTTTTAAATGTGATTTGGTTATGGTAGATTGAAGCAGTTGCTAGAGCAATAAATAAAATACTTACTTTAAGCTTAGTGAAAGTAAAAACTTCTCTTCTAAAGGTAAAAAAGTAACTAACAAAGTACCAGTACCAAATAGTTACACATCATGCTTTACACTAAAACCTTGAATAATGAATAGTATTATTTTAAAAAGTGTCCCTCAATTGTTAAAAAAAAAATTTCAATTATTTTTAATTTTTTTTATCTATCTATCGAATAGTGTTACAACTAGCATTTTGACCCAAAAATTGAAATTGCAGTAAATAAATAAATACTCCGCCTGTTTTAAGCATCAAACTTTTTCTGTTTTTTTTTTTTTAAGAGTATTTATATAGTATATTCCCTGGCCAGTAAGACTCCCCTTTTTTATCATGGCAAACATCAGTAATTATGTTTTTAATTACAAATTTGTGATAGACACTGTTTTTAAATATTAAAAGTACTTGTTTTGTTATTTATTTTGGTTGCATATATGATATATGCATATTATATACACATTGTGTATGTACAATTGTTTGTATCATGTCGAGTCAGTTGGAAAAGCCGCATCACTGACGAAACATGATACAAACAGTTGTACATACATTTTGTGTATATAATATGTTTATCTAACATTTTTATGATAAAACATAAAAAAAATCATGTAAGTTTCATTGAATTTATTATTTGAAGAAAAGTAAACAAAGCAGGACTATAGTTTACGTCACAAGTATTGTTACGTCATGTCATTCAAACATTTTTAATATTTAAAATTAGTAAGATAAATCTCGAGTACGTTGAGATTTTCCAGACGGAGATTCCGCAATGTTTACAAAGACGTCACTGGGTTTTCCGGCATTCCTAACCTATGACGTCACGAAAGTAGTTCCGACTAAAGTACATCTTGTATCACATATGTATGTGATACAACGTTTTGTATCACATAGGTTGTATCTATTAGCAAAACAGATACATACTTAATGTAAGATAAAAGGAAAATACAACGTGATTCTATTTAAAAAAAAAAACATCTAAGTTTCAGTACATTATAAACATTTGTACAGACAACTGATAGATTGTCCCTAATAAAAAATGCCAATAAGTGATCCCTTTTACCCGACATGGTTTTGGTAGAAAAAATCGTTGGAAGTTTCAGTAAATTTAAGAAATTTTTACACATGATACATTGTCCCAATTAATGGAAAATACAAGTAAGTGATCCCCCTTTTACACCCGACTTCATCAAGGGAGATAACCTATTTATGTTTCCTACCTCTGCATAAAGATGTTCTGCATTAACATGTGATAAACAAAGATGACACCATTATGGTTGGCCTAGTGATATTTTTTATTTTAATTTTAATTTTTTTTTTAAATTATAGTTGTTAATTTGTTTATCCCATGGGTTTAATTAACTTTTGAAAACTACACTATTTATTACCACATACTGTTTACCTCGCCTAATGTCGTGTTATCTTTTGCAATCACTTTTTGTCTGTCGTAGATGTGTGATATTAAATATATGTTCTGGGTTATTCTGTGAAATTTAGAATTTTACTGATTTTTGACAAATATTTAAATGATGTTAAGACGAAAATCATTAAATTCATTCAGATACTAATGAACCATAAAAATATCTTTTTCTTTTAGAAATATTTCAGTATCAGATTAACTTGATTTTATTTACTATATTGAAATAAAAAAAAACTTACAACAAAGATTCTAATTATTGATTTTCCAACTCAACTCACAAACAAGTCATCATTAAAATGGCCACCATTCACAAAAACCAATGTACTAAATAAGAAATACAGTTGTACCATCTTGTGTCTAAAGTCAATAGAACCGATAATTTAAGTTAAAAATATCTGTGTGTTCGAGATATGAAGGTAAATTAAACTGAAATCTACTATGAATGGACCAAATTGGTATTTCAAGTTAATATGCCATTTGCCAATTCCTGACTTGATTCTAAAATTATACACTTTTAGCATTTTATTATTTGAGTTATTTCCCTTACAAAGGACAAAATGGTTCCCGTTCAATGCAAGAGCAACAGAAAGGATTAAGAATTCGAGTATAATTTTCTTAAAATTTATAGATAATTGAACCTTGTAAAATAATAGAAGTTAACTTTATAGCAAATAAAAAATTCACAAGTTGTTACAACATTTAAATTTTACACAGTATGAGAAAAATATATGTCATTTTGGTTGAATATTGCATGAAATTGTCACTGTTGTCCTCTGTAAGGGAAATAACTCAAATAATAAAATGTTAAAAGTGTATAATTTTAGAATCAAGTCGGGAATTGGCAAATATAGTTGTGGTATCACTACATCTTCAGCATCAAATGCTGTCCTATAAGAAAAAAATATTGTAAAATTAATATTTTTTTTATATCTTTGTTGTAGCCTGTATTCTTGAAAAAATTATCCATGCAATTAATTCAATTTTAATTAAAGAGTTTAAAATCACACAGTACCAGTGTTCAGGCAATAGTTGAAATTTCCATGGCAAATATTGAGATTTCTAAATAAATTGCCATGGCAATTATTGAGATTTCCATATAAATTGTCATGGCAAATATCGAGATTTCCATATAAATTGCCATTGCAAATATCGAGATTTCCAAATAAATTGCCATGGCAAATATTGAGATTTCCATATAAATTGCCATGACAAATATCGAAATGTCACTATGAATTACCATGGCAAATATTGAGATTTCCATATAAATTGCCATGAAAAATATTGATATTTTCATATAAATTGCAATGGCAAATATCAAGATTTCCATATAAATTGCCATCAACTAATTTTACAAATAGAATGGATTTGTCACAGAAAATATGTCGTAGCATTGCTTTATAAATTCAAATCTCCTTATTTCCAATAAAAGAGTAACTTTCTATAAACAATATATCGTTAATGGATGTTCCAGATATTCAAGAGTTAATAAGATAATTTTCTTTAAAAATACCTACCTTTAACAAACATTTAACATGTATATTTAGACTCTTCTACCAGTGTAACATTTGTTTCATGTATGCTATGAGAATAGAAATTTAAAAAGTTCTATTCTCATAGAGTGAGTGAGTGATTGTTGTTTAACACCAATTTCTCACTCTATGAGAATATAACTTTTTCGAAGTATTCCTCTCCCCTAAATAGCAAAATTACCAAATAATTTCCTGTGAATTTTATTTCTCAGTTATATCATCGTGGTTAATTTTTATATTTTAACCTTTTGCTTGCGATTCAAGTTGAGAAATACAATATATAATAAATTCACAGGAAATGGAAGAATCTATATTTTAAAGTTTATTGTGGGATGGTTTCCATGCCTCTGTATGTGATATACTTTTTATCAATATTTTTCATTGTGTTGTATTTCTATGAAAAGTGCTAGAGATTTATTTGTATACATTTTATAACAATATAAACAACAAAAAAAGATGAATTGTTCATAAGAAATTTATTAAATATGTATTATTGAGAATGATTATTCATAAAACCAGCTTTGAGGAAAAGTTCTAAATGTTGTTACAATTCCAGAAAACCAGAAAATTACATGTCACCATCTAACAACCTTTTTTGCCAGGGGGTGGGGGGCATTAAGTTTTTCCCATGTTGCGTACCTTAACCATTCGAGTCACAGAGGCTCCTGTATTTCTTCTTGTAAAACTATTAGTCATATCTTTGGATAATTCTTAAGTTAAATATAGATTCTCCTTCAGTTGCCAGTGGGTTATGATATTTCTCCACTCAAGAGAGTTAAATTAAAAATTTTAACCACAAGCCATCGGGCGAGTGGTTAAAATTTTTAATTTAACTCTCGAGAGTGGAGAAATATCGTAACCCACATGGGCAACTGAAGGAGAATTTGTTTCTCCCATTATTTAACACGAACGTTATTTCAAAATTTGAAATTAATGCGGGGAAAGGCACGAGACATTTTAATCCTCTAGAGGGATTGCAGATTTTTCCACCACTGGTTCAGCGGGGTTAAAACGCCGTAATAATGGGAGAAAATATAATACATATCTTGTTGTTAGACTAATGTACTCTCAATAAAAATGGTGGTTTTCTAGATACTCCGGTTTCCTCCTCCAATAAAACTGACTGGCATTAAACACAATAAACCTAACCCTAATATAAATCTAAGCCAGTGTGTTGGTCTAGTCAAAAAAAAAACAACATTATCATCATCTAATAAAAAAGTTACATGTTCTTGCCTGGATATAGATAAAAAATAATGTTTACTTGGCATCAAACAATTTGTTACCTTTCTGAAGTGATAAGATTGAAATCCATTCTTATTTGAATAATTTTTATTGAGAGGTGATTGTTCATTTTGTTGATATTGGTGGAATTGATGACCATTGCTATCTGAACGTTCTTTTTATAGTTATTTTTATGCATTTCTGCAAAATGACAATATTTCTGGAATTGTTTCAAAATTGAAACTAAAAACAGTCCACGATCACATGATACAGAACCCATTAAACAAAAAACCATTTTGCTTGTATGCATTTTCCTTTTGGAATCTCTTGTTTATGTTCTGTTTACATTGATAAACTATCAAACATACAATATGCAGATTAAAAAATTATGACGAATCTGTCATTTGGGCATCTTTTAAACATTTTGTTTCTTGATCTTCTTAGTGTTTTTGTCAGTGTGATAATGATACAATCAAATGAAGCACAAAATTGATTAGGATTAGCCTTTACTTTTAAATCATTCCATTTTATTGTGTGCTTGACAAAGATTGAATGTTTTTATCGTATAGAATTTGAATGTATGTGAATTCTGCATAATTTAATTGATATGTGTTGAAGAAAAAAGAATGTGAGAACATGAAAAAATCTTTGAATGATTTTGTTGTAAATGTAATTAAATCTATTTCAAAAAAATATTTATGTTTCTAATGCAAAAATAAAGGAAAAACCAATATAATAATGATGTTGTTTATTGATATTTCCAATCCTGCTGAAACTGCATAGGCTAACATGCTGACCTTGAGTACAGAAGAATGTGGGTTCAACTTGGTTTGAAACCAAAGATTATAAGATTGATATTTGTTGCTTTACTGCCAATCAGGTATCATTGAAGGGTAAGATAGGCTATTGAGCAGTATTTCAGCTATACTTTGCTAACAATAAATCATTATAAAAGGCTGTGGCATTAGGGTGGGTATAAAGGCTAATGTTTTGATTGTCACGCAAGAGGGTTCACTTGAAGCATTTTGTCATCGACAGAATAGATAAGATAGTTGTATCATGGAGATAAGTTTTAATTGTAGAGGAAACAGGAGTACATAGAGGTAACACCATACTCTTCCAGAAAACTGGTTTTAGTGTGGAATTTGTCGTTCAATTATATGTTTTGTGGACGATTTATTGTCTCTTCGTCTCCTTTGTTTTGTCCATTGTATTATCTGTCTTTCATACAGCTTCTGATTATCTCTTTGGTATCTTTGAACATATCTTTTTTTCCTACTGCCAGTCACCGACGACCTTTATTACATACATTTGTAGTGAAGTACACCTTGCTCTGGACAATAATCAAATTAATAAATTTACATGTATGTAGTGACAAGACACTGATCGTACCCTAACTACCGTATGATCGCAACTACATCTCTTCAGTAAACTGAAAGTGGGATGCAGACAGACGGACATCGTTATAACTGAATGCCCCCAACTCCTAGTGACAGAGACATACAAAAAATTGCTTGATATTGTCTTAATCTTCAACAAGCTTAATGATTAGCATAATTGAGAGAATGCAATCTTCATTAGCTCACCTGGCCATAGGCCATGTGAGCTTTTGTCATGGGTAAGCGTCCGTCCGTCTGTCAGCTTTTTACATTTAACTCTTCTTCTCTGAAACCGCTGAACAGATTTCAACCAAACATGCCATAAATGTTCATTGGATGGTCCTCTACCAGAATTGTGTTTTTGGTGTAGATCGAAAATTTAACATGGCTGCCAGGGCCAATAACGTGTTCTGATTGGTTGAAACCTTGAAAATCTTTGTCAGAAACCACTAAACCAATTGAATTGTGACTTTGCAGGAATGATCATTGGGTGGTCATGTACTAAACTTGTGAATCGTTTGCCGATCGGAGATTCAAGATGGCCGCCATGACTCGACTTAGTTTTAACATAGGACCCTATGGAAAAAATGTTTAAAAGTCTTTAACTCTGAAACCAATAAGTCAATTTAAAACAAACATGGCATGAATGGTCCTTAGATGGTCAACTTTCAAAATTATGTGCAGTGACCCCGACCTCCATCCAAGATGGCTGCCGTCAGCGAACATAGTTTTAACATAGGACCCTATGGGAAAAATGTCTAAAAAAAATTTCCTCTGAAACTAGTAAGTCAATTTAAAGCAAACAAGGCATGAATGGTCCTTAGGTGGTCAACTTTCAAATTAATGTCATGTGACCCCGACCTCCATCCAACATGGCCACCGTCAGCAAACATAGTTTTAACATAGGACCCTATGGGAAAAATGTTTAAAATTGTTTTCCTCTGAAACCAGTATGCCAATGTAAAGCAATCATGGCATGAATGGTCCTTAAATGGTCAACTTTCAAATTTATATCCAGAGACCCAGACCTCCATCCAAGATGGCCACCATCAGCGGACATAGTTTTAACATCGGACCCTATGGGAAAAAATGTTTTAAAATCTTCTCCTCTGAAACCAGTAAACCAATATAGCAAACATGTCTGTGATGGTCCTTAGGTGGTCAACTTCCAAAATTGTGATGAGTGACCCCAATCTCGGTCCAAAATGGCCACCGTCAGTGGACATAGTTTTAACATAGGACCCAATGGGAAATTTTTTTAAAAGTCTTCTCCTCTGAAACCAGTCGGCCAATTTAAAGCAAACATGGCATGGATGGTTAAAACTAAACATTTCATGCATTACTACTCATTCCTATCAAGTATTCCAAATCATATAAAGAAGTATATAAGAGAAAATTTTACTGATTGTTTTAATACTTTCAACCCAAAAGATATCTTCCTAGAAAGAATAAAAAATAATAAAGATATAAAATTTGTTTACATTAGTTTAGTAAACAACATTGTTCATATTCCAATGCAAAAGTTTTTGAAATGGGAAGAGAAACTCCAATGTGATATTCCAAATTGGTTCATATATTTCAATATTCTTAGGAAGTGCTGTAAAAATGTATATTTAATTAATTTTCAATATAAATTTTTGCATAGAGTGATTCTTACAAATACCTTTTTGTTCAAAATTCATGTTAAAGATAGCAAATTTTGCTCCTTTTGCAATGTATAAGATGAAACCATTGAACATTTATTTTTTGACTGTCCTTGTACTTATCAGTTTTGGAGAGTTTTCTTTGAATGCCTGAAGAGATATTTTAACAATATTGAATTAAACAAAAAAAAGTTTTACTGGGATTTCAAACACTTCAGGATAACCTATTATTGAATTTACTCACAATAATTACAAAAAACTATATCTATAAATGTAAATTTAAAGACAAAATTCCAAATATT
>MJUT01048828.1:197787-214017 GCA_002080005.1 Gigantidas platifrons
CCCTTTGGTATCTTTGACCATTGTATTGTCTGTCCTTTGATTTACGGCTTCTGATTACCCCTTTGGTATCTTTTGACCATTGTATTGTCTGTCCTTCAATTTACGGCTTCTGATTATCCCTTTGGCATCTTCAAACTTTTTAAAAATGTGTTTGAGAGCAATAAAACCAAAGGATCTAAACAATCTTACCATTTTTTAAGGCTTCTGCGATGGAACTACTTTGATCTTGAACTTGCTGAAAGATAAACAATAGTGAGGAATTTTATTTTTTCTCCAATAAATCCAATGTCTCCTATAAATTATTATTATCTTAAAAATATATAATTTGAATGTTAAATTGATTTAGTAACTGTATATGACAATACAGATATCGGTGGCTTATAATAGTTTACTTACTGAAATCATTAACAACTATACAATTTAATACAATTTTAATCAGAAATTTATCAGAAAAATCCAAGCAAGAAAAGTGAGCTGTCGTGTACTTGTGTTAGGGGTACTAATTTTGCCTCTTTCTGAGATTTTGGTATTTGGATTTTGGAACTGTTCCGACAGAATGACATTTTTTTGTTTTTTTTTGCTATAACACAAAACTTGGTTGTTCTATAACAATTATTATTTTACTGTTTCTGGTATACAGTCAAACCTGCCTATGCAGACACCCCTATTTGTCACCTGTATTAAAAGGTCACCTTTTGCTTGTCCTGTCATAGGACATTTCATATGAATTGAACCTCTTTTAAGAGGTCACCTGTCTTATAAGGTCACTTTGTCTTTGTCCTAAAGGTGATCTCTTAATACAGGTTTGACTGTATCTATTTTTAAAACCGCATCGGCTGTATAATGGTTAGGGTGCTCACATTGAATGTAGTAGATCGTGGGTATGAGCCCCGGTCAAGTCAAACAAAAGACTATAAAATTTGTATTCAGCACTTCACAGCTAAGCATGCAGCATTAAGGAGTAAGAGCAAAGTCTTGTTGCCTTGGAATCAGTGTCCGTGCGAGCAACAAGTTTACCCGTTGACTTGTGTCTATGAGTTAGCACGATAAATTAATTTGATGTGTTTAAGAGATTTTGATTGGATAAAAAATTGATGTTATTTTCCATAAACAAAATGTTTAACCGGAAGTCACATGTTGGGGTCTCAATTGGGAAAATCTTTAATTTTAATTCTTTTTAAGCAATTATAATTATTCGTTAAAATATTTTTAGAACAAGAAAAACATTAATTAGGAATTAATTTATAAGGATTGATCACAATTTTTTGTTCGGTTCATTCAAAATGAACCGGAAAAAAATTGAGATCAATTCTTAAATAAAAATTCATCATGTTGGTCTCCTGGTAGTACACAGTAGACATCATCACCAAATACCAATTTTATATTCTTTGGTTTAACTCAACCAGGGATCAAACCCACTATCACCACATACTAACCATTAAACAACCAAGGCTGTGCTTGATTCAGACAGTACAATGTGGTAGAAAGAATCCCTATCACTATACTTACATTTGGTAAATATAAAATTTCATAAATATAATTAAGAATTTCTGCCTGTATACAACTCTTTAATTGGTCCTCTATAGTACTAGACTGTGATAAAATGATGTGGATTCTTCCTGTAATACAAAACGTCGTATAATACTAGTAAATACAATGTATATGTTAAAAGAAATTATGAAAATAGCAAAACTGGTTATTTTTCAAAATATTAAATAACCATAACCCTTACATACCATATTTATTTAGTACTAAGCATATACAAACATTAAAAACTTTTTTATTTAAAGATAAGGAGGAAACATTTCTTTTTCAAATACAACAATAAAAGGAATCAAAATTACTGAACACAACATATACTGCACAATATCTAAAATTACTGAACACAACATATACTGCACAATATCTAAAATTACTGAACACAACATATACTGCACAATATCTAAAATTACTGAACACAACATATACTGCACAATATCTAAAATTACTGAACACAACATATACTGCACAATATCTAAAATTACCATGGTAGATCGTGGGTTTGAGTCTGATCAGGTCAAACCAAAGACTATAACATTGGTATTTACTTCTCCACTAAGTATGTCAAACCAAAGACAATAACATTGGTATTTGTTACTTCTCCACTAAGTATGTCAAACCAAAGACAATAACATTGGTATTTACTTCTCCACTAAGTATGTCAAACCAAAGACTATAACATTGGTATTTACTTCTCCACTAAGTATGTCAAACAAAAGACAATAACATTGGTATTTGTTACTTCTCCACTAAGTATGTCAAACAAAAGACAATAACATTGGTATTTGTTACTTTTCCACTAAGTATGTCAAACCAAAGACAATAACATTGGTATTTGTTACTTCTCCACGAAGCACGTAGCATTAAAGGAGAAAGAGCAAAGACTGGTTGGCTTGGAATCAGAATGTGTCCGAGTGGGACGACATGTCTATCTGCAGACTGTTGTTTCAGTGAGCTAGCACTATAAAAATCCAACTAAGCATGTTGGTCTAGTACAAAGCTGTCCTCATCATCATGTCATTGAAAATTAATTTGTTCTCACCATGATATGGCTGAAAATTGCTGAGTTGGCAACAATCAGTCACTCTAAACTTACCTTTTGTTAAGTCTAACATTAAGATATACTGACTGTCTCTGTACATATGTAACAAACTTTGTAGTTGTTTGGCACTGAAATAAAGTTGAAGTGAGAGAACATTACTATCATTGGAAGATATTAATGTCAGTTTTGAATTGAAGATTCCAGTTCATAATAGCGTCTTTCACATCAGGTTCATCTTTTTAGTTATCTGTGTTGTGTTTTTTGCTCTGTTTGTCTTCATTCTGTCTCTTATGCCCAATGTTACCAGTGTCTTTGTCCATTCTTGATTGCCCCTTCGGATTTCTCTAACATTTATTTGTCATGTGTCTTGTGTACCCAATGTTGCCTGTGTCTTTGGAATGTCCATTCTTGATTGCCCCTTCGGATTTCTCTGATGTTTATTCAAGATATGAGAAAAAAACAATTTCTATTACAGGTGAACAAACCAAGTACTATAACGTAGATCAAAACTAACTAAAACATTCTCTCCAAGGTGGGAACAGATTTCCTTCTTTTTCTGTCTTTTAATATTCATTTCCCTAAAATTGGAATACCTTTGGATGATGATGCATAAATCTAATTAACATATCTTTTTTAACATACCTCTTACAGACTGTATTTATGGATGACCCTAAATGAATCTGTAGTTTTCTTCTTGTTTCTGAAATTTGTTATGAAGATATAAAAGACTGTCAAATTGTTATCTACAGATATATTATAAACAAATATAGTGAAAGTTGTCCAAACTGAACCCTGAATAAAACGGAATACAAACCAAACCCCAAATAAAGTCCTATTGTAGGAATTCTTTGTAACTTAACCTGTGTAAACCAAACTCTGAATAAAATGAAATCCTGTATACACTGAACTTTAAATAAATTCCAAATGTAGGAAATCTTTGTTAATTTAACCTGTATAAACCAAACACCTGTCTATTCTGAACACAAAATCTGGTGCCAATGAGGTTTGGTTTAGACAGGTTTCACTGTATATTTAGACAACTGTTTTATTCTTTCAGGCAATGAAGAAGAAGATTAATAACATCTCTTGACAGAACAAATTAATGGTGCATAAAGATTTAGATTGTTAGACTTTATCTTTGCCCTCAATAACTAAAAACATCCAATTTTACTTCAAGCAATTTGCAGTAAAAATGTATAAATCGGTTTATGTTTATGAAATCTTTCTCAATTGGACTCTAAATAATATGTGATATCTGTATAAACCTAACTTCAACAAATACTACGATGTCCGAACAGTACTCTCCCTATACTGTCTCATATCAATTGATTTCATCAAACAGTGAGGGCTGCCGTGGTCATGATCGTATGGTAGCTGGATTTACAACTACTTATGCAAACAGTACCTATCACCACTAATGTTGTGAGTTCAAATCCTGCTCAATCGAGATGTACTCGATACAACATGTGATAAAGTTTCTCAGTGACTTGTGACAGGTCAATGTTTTTCTACCGTTTCCTCCACCAATAAAACTGACCGCCACGATATAACTGAAATATTGTTGAAACTGGCATTAAACACCATAACCCTAACCCTAACATTGCTTAATCAGTGAAATTTGAATTGTCGTGGTTGCGAGATTAATAGCAATTACTGGATTTATGATCATAAAACTTTCATGGATTGTTCTCATTTTAAAAAGGGCCAATCAGAAACCGTTGGGGTTATGAAAATTTAACTCAACAGTTTTACGATCATAAGACCTGTATTTATAAACTTACTCCATATCACTGGCTCTTTATAATTGACATTGGATGGTGATGACACGATTCCTGATTTAATGTATTCTTTTATGATGATATTAAGTCTAGCTTGATTTAATGTTTCCATGACAACACAAGTAACAGCACAATAATTAGCATACAGATGTAAACAGGTAAATATCACAAATAATGTCCAAATCAACCTGAAAATAATGGATTTCCACATAAAGGTGAATTAAAACTTAAAATATACATAATTAATTCTACCTGCCTAATATATTTATTTCCAGACGTTTTAAGATTTTTAATTTTTGACTAATTCTTTCCTATCAATGAAATCTACAAACATTTAGACAGTAACATTTCACTAGTAAGGGAAGTTTGGGTTCATAAAATAAGATTAACCCTGTCACTATTTATTGAAGTGCCTGTACCAAGTCAGGAAAGTTAGTTGTCATGTATTATATGTGTTAGTGGCATCTATTTGTCCTCTGTTTTTATGATTTTTCTACTGGATTGCAGAACAGTTATAACAGTGTGGTATTTTTTGTTTTTCTATTGGATTACAGAACAGTTATAACAGTGTGGCATCTTTATGATTTTTCTATTGGATTACAGAACAGTTATAACAGTGTGGTATTTTTTTTTTCTATTGGATTGCAGAACAGTTATAACAGTGTGGTATTTTTTGTTTTTCTATTGGATTGTAGAACAGTTATAACAGTGTGGTATTTTTTGTTTTTCTATTGGATTACAAAACAGTTATAACAGTGTGGTATTTTTTGTTTTTCTATTGGATTGCAGAACAGTTATAACAGTGTGGTATCTTTATGATTTTTCTATTGGATTACAGAACAGTTATAACAGTGTGGTATCTTTATGATTTTTCTATTGGATTACAGAACAGTTATAACAGTGTGGTATCTTTATGATTTTTCTATTGGATTACAGAACAGTTATAACAGTGTGGTATTTTTTTGTTTTTCTATTGGATTACAGAACAGTTATAACAGTGTGGTATCTTTATGATTTTTCTATTGGATTACAGAACAGTTATAACAGTGTGGTATTTTTTGTTTTTCTATTGGATTGCAGAACAGTTATAACAGTGTGGTATTTTTTGTTTTTCTATTGGATTACAGAACAGTTATAACAGTGTGGTATTTTTTGTTTTTCATTTTGTTATCCATATGTTGTTTTGATTAAACCTACAAGGAATAAACTGTTGATGGGAAACAGAAATTCTATTACTACATAAATATTGGCAGTTTTCAACCTCAACATTCTTTGCAAGTTGCCAAGTCAAATAAAAATTGATATATCCTACCAGTTTTGTTTGTTTTAATGACTTACATTGGATTTCCTGTTACATGTGGAATAAGTGCAAAATTACAGATCAGCCCTGCTAAGTTTACAAGTGTTTCCTACAAATAAACGTTGCTATATACTGTAAATTCAGAAATTATTGCGTTCATTTATTATTGCGATTTTTATTATTGCGAAGCATGACGTCCTCCAGTACAAATGTATACTTATGATTCTGAAATGCAAGGTTTAATTATTGCGATTTCACATCAGTCGCATTTTTCGCAATAATTAAAACATCGCATTAATTTCTGAATTTACAGTAGTTAACACAACAGATAAATAAAATTACTTTCTCTGAAATTCTCTAAACCAAAATTCAAATACTGTAATAGTGTTCGATTTTTTTTTTTTTATCAATAATCACCCAAAACAGATTAAGAATATAAATTAAATGAAAATAATTATAATAAGGCTGAACAAGATGCAGAATAATAAACAAATTTTTTATGTGATGATAAATGTACCATTAGAGCGGTTTCTGGTGTGTCTGGACAGAGGGTGTGACCGGACACCAATTATTAAATAAAGTTGTGTAAATTGTGTTTTAGATTTCTAACTACCTCCGTCTTTCTGGAGATTAATTGTTCCACCAGTTAACATTTATGTTGGCTTGTGATGAAGCTTATCACGCATGCATAGTATTATACATGTGCATAATAATGAAGATACAATGCCTAAGACAATATGATAATCGCATTCTATTAATAGTCCATAAATTCAAGTATTCACATGCTTGTTTCGAATGCAGTAGATCGTGGATTCGAGTCTGGTCAAACTAAAGACGATAAAATTGGTATTTCCTACTTGTACACTAAGCATGTATCATTAGGGAATAAGTGCTAAGAAAGGAAAGAATGGCTTGGAATCAGGATAATGTCTCCGAGTGGAGCGACATGTTTAACTGTGGTCTGTTGTTTCAGTGAGCTAGTATTATAAAATTCTAACTAAGTGTTGGTCTAGTACGAAGTGTTTCTTTAACACTATAGTTCTTAATAATATTTAATATGGGACGAAGTCCCAACTATGGTAGAAATAGCAATATTTTCCATATCACTAATGGCTTAAATTCCTTGCACCGGAAATGACACACCGGAAGTCAATACATGGTTAAATCTGTGCAGAATATCGGATGCGGACGTTTCGTAACATGGGTCGTTTCGTACCTAGATCGGGACTTAAAAAACGACGGAAGATTTGGGTCTGGGTCCCCCTATTTGCCCCCTCTTTTAAGAAAATCTGGATCTGCCCTCGGCCTACTTTGAAAACAAATTATAGGTCCATATATTCGAGTTAATATTGTTAAAAAAAAATATTGGACTTCGTCCCAAGTTAGAAAACACCTATTATATTATATGTTATCCTGTGTATTACCTGACTACCATCTTTAGCTGATACATCTGCCATATTATTACGTCTGGCTTGATGTTGTGTCAAGGCTGCCCTAGTGGCTCCACCTGAGACTCCTACAATAGCCTGTTACAAGAAGAAAACCTATTGTTAAATATTTGTATGCTCTAACAGATAAAACAATTAGAAATTTGAATGAAAACAATTCAAAATCAGGCAAAAAAAGTATGTGTATCAACTAACACTGTTGAAAAAAAATAGCTTTGGTAGGTAGGCAAAACCTTCTATATTTTTTAACCAAGGATATACACAACAAGAATATGACTTAAACAATGCTTGTCAAAAATGAAAATAATAACATTTATAGGGTAGGCACTAAAAATTAGGGTGTGCAGGGTCAGTGGAAACATAGGTTTTTTCTGCCTTACTACAATGAAATACAATATACACAGATTGTAAGGTCAAAATTATTTTCGTAGTTGGCTAAGAAATCAAGTAAACATTTGTTGATGGACGTAATTGCCTTCCAAGCACAAATACTTTTTATATCCAGCTACAACGAATGCAACTGGTTTTTTCAGTAATCTTTTGTATGGGCTGATTTAAAATGGAATGTACAGTTCAATCTTGTATTGAGGTTGAAAGAATCAACATGTTTTCTTTGAATAACAAAGTACGCTATTCAAGTTATCTGATTATATTGATATTACATCTACTATATATATTTTTTTTTTAAGGAATATTTGAAATTTTTTAACAGGTTATACGATATAACCTGGATTGGGGCAGTTTACGCTTACGTAAAAAATTTCAAATATTCCTTATAATTTAATTCTTACAACAAAATTTAATGATTCCTCGATTTTAATTACGATTATTTCATGTGACTATTTGAATTTGTCGTTGGTGAATGACTACGTTGCTGACGTCACAAGTATAACAAAAAATTTCTCCAGGCAGATCAGCCAATCAGACTGCAGTATTCAAATCAAATTAAATTATATACTGTAAACCAACTTATTTTCGCAGCTATTATGTTTCGCGTTTTTCTGTTTCAAGACAGTTTCACAGAGATTTAATTTCGCAATAACCAAAATGCTAAAAGTTCAAATTTTTTGCGGTATGACTTTGGTCTACATCGCTGCCGACATCGGTTGTTTTTTTATAACAAGAGTTGTCTTTCGTAATATATTATTGATCGTTTGATTGACATACCCCATTGATTTCGTGAACACTTTTTATTAGTCCCTATGTGTAAATTTATTAGAATAAACAAATATGTACTAGAGTTTTCCTTTTTAAATAGCTTCAAAATTTCTACATGTTTTAATTGTCAGTCATCAATATAGTATTATTATAACCTACAACAATCCAGAACCTTTTAATTGATTGATTGTTGTTTTACGCCAACTCCATAATCAAGTGTGTTTATTTTTGTCCAGTTTTTGTCATCATATAATAAATTTGTCACCTGTGCTATTTTCTCAAAAAATGAAAAAAAGTTTATAATAGAACATGATAGACCAAGATGTCATAATGTTGTAGTTGATCTCGTTTGTTTTTCCAATGATTATCGGATTATCCCCGTTGATTAATAGTTTCAATTATCAACATACTTATAGGTGACAGCAATTATTGATTTTATAATCCCAGCTGATTATTACAATCAAACGGTTATTAATTACCTGTCAACATTATGCTCACAGCACTTTATACTACAATATACATGTATAATTATAAAACCTGTTTTGAACATATTTCGATAACTTTCTTCACTTATATAATTATATTTTCCAACGTGTAACTTTATAAATTTTAATTTTAATTTCAATTGTCAATATCTTACAAATAAAGCTCTTTTAAAAATTAATTATGTTAATTTACATGACCCCCAAATTTAACTATGTATGTGTACATGACTTTGTGTTGTCTAACGGATATCGATCTATACCAGAAAATACATTAGGCTATATGGTGTTTGCTAGGCTATATATGTTCTTGTTTCTTACACACTTTAGACCGATTTTGTACTCTACCGCGAAAGTCGCAAAGGTTTATAGCATGTGAACAAAAGTTGGTTTACAGTATATAAATATATATAATTAAAAATTATAACATTGCATGGAGCTTCCGATGGCACTACCTATCTTTATTAGCATGTTCTTACTAGTAAACATAAAAACATGCTGTGAACAGAAGCATTACCTGTAAGATCACTACACTTACCTTACACACTCCAGCTGTACAGACAATAGGTGTAAACATCCACGGGAAACTGGGAGCTAATATTTCCATAAAAATAGCCATATCATTTAAAATATCAGCAAACAATCTACAACAGACAGTACTGGTTATATGGTATGGAAACTTTATCAACTGAAATTGTACCTTCAACACGTATAACAAGCAGTATATAGACTCAAAAAAATCTTGTATCATTCCATCACTGCAAGTGTCTTTGAATCTCTCCATTTTTTTTTAAAGGCAACCATTTTCTGTTAAGAAAAGTCTCCCTCAATAAATTGCAAACAAATATTTATTCATAATTTCATTCAATTAATTCGACATCTTTGTGCAACACTATTATTCATATTGAGATTGCTTATGCAATGCTGTATAGTTTACCAATATTTTGAAGTCTATATTATGATCCTGCAAGTTGTTTTTTAGGTCAAGAATGTTTTTCTTCTAGGAATAAAAATGCAGATATATAATTTATTCTGCACAACATGTTTCTGTAATAACTTTTTTCATAAGGTAGACTCAAAGTCAAAAGATTGGAAAGTTAAATAATTAAAAAGATTAAACAGTAAGAATACTATTGGCTTTTGTCTACACTTAAAATCAGTAGGAATACTATTGGCTTTTGTCTACACTTAAAATCAATCTACTTTTCCGACAAATTTTAACTCGGTCCTAAAAGCTTGGTCGAGTAATTAATTGCAGTACAGGAATGGCTAATTTGGCAGTATAAATATTCCTATTGTCTGATCAATCTGGAAAACGGGTTGGGCGATATGTATTGATAAAGGTATGAGGTGCTAGTGGATGCACAGTGTGAAGGAATTCTAAACTAGTGCCTTATCTACCATAGAAAGATGCATGTATATCATTTACATGTTCTTAAAGAGAGGTCAAACATAAATGTTTCCTTTTTAAACTAATTATAACATACCTCCATCTTTTGGCATCACAATCTAAACTGGTCCTACAAAATCAAATTATAAGTCATTTCATATCAGTTCTAAATTTGACTTTTCCATTGGTGTAGACATGGTCATGTGTCATGTATAAATCTACGTTAAAGAGATCCACCAGTCATTAACATGATACTACCCATGGGCATTAATTATCATGTTAATGACCGCTCGAGGTTTTAGAGTTGCATACCTTTTTAAAATGCAACAGAGATCGTGCAGTTGTCAATGTAAACCAACATTGTCTGTTGTTTATGTTTATTTATTTCAAAATGAAGATATTGCTCAAAAGTCACGATACATGTATTATATGTGTATCATTTGTCAACCATCGTCAATATACAACATGTAAATGTACTAGAATGTACAAAATTATTTAGAAAGTCTTATTTCCTTCAATGAAATAAAAATAATAGTTACTGATGTATAGGGCATTATCGTGATAGATAGACTGAAATTGTCACACTATAAATCATAACTATGAACAGAAAATTTAAACAGTGATGGTCATCAATTCCACCAATATCAACAAAAAGTTCATATGGAGGCGAGTGAGTGAAGGTTGTTTAAACCCAAATAAGTAATATTTCAGCTAAATCATGGAGGATAAGTTACATTAGATGAGATGATGATGATGTCTACTTTGTACTAGATCAACATGCTTAGTTGGATTGTCATAGTGCTAGCTCATCTCACTGAATCAACAATACTAGTCTTGGGCTTGACCTGAACAGGGTTCAAATCCCTGATCTACAGCACTAGAGGTGACGATGCTAACCATTACACCACTAATGCTGTCATCAGGTGAAGGTTAAAAATAGATGGCGAAACAGCATATTAGTTATTTTGATTTTAATGAATGTTATGTTAAAGTGGTACATGAGGAGAAGATTTTTAAAAGTATTTCAGCCAATCAGAAACTAGGGTTTATGCCGTGGTGTAAGATCAGCTACATAAAAATTCCATTTTATAAAGGACCGTCGTGGTCATGATTGTATCAGTGATTCAGCTAGCGCTCGTCACTTTCGTCATTGACAATTGATATTCGAAAGTGACGAGTAATTCCTGTACCCAATTCGCCACTTGAATTTTCAAAAAATCATAAAAAAATGTTTGTAAAAATCCATTTTTCTTCTTCATTTGCTGATTAAAACTAATTAGTTGTCACTACAATGACAATTTTATGACATGTCACAAGCCAATCAACGGATTATAGAATTTTTGTTTTGATTGCATAATCTTTGATCTCACCTGGCTTGATTTACCTGGTTAAAGATAATGATCCCGACAAAGAATTCAATCAACAATAATGATCTTTTTTTTTAATAGTTATGACATATAGTGTACTCAAAATACCACAGTGTATTGAAAGTGGACATATTTTTGTAATCGTCATTCATTGCACGATTCATCACAATGTCCGGAATAACGAACTATTGTTGCCACATTTCATTTATGAAAAGGTCAATACATGTAACATGTTTATTGAAATCTTTCGTATCCATTAAGTATTTTGAAAGTGATTATCTCCAAAAGTTATAAATTGTGATTAAAGAAACTTTAAAATAAAAATGGCACCATCAAAAATGCAGTACGCATCCACCGAAGCTACTTTGATTTCTACTTTTAAGCAAACGAACTTAATTTATTTATTCCCATTTCTGTGACATGAAATCTTAGTTCTCATATTTAATATGTTCATTTATATGCAACGGTTGGTCATTCAATTCGTTGAAATGCACTGCACGAGGACCCATCAGATTTTTATCGATCTGCATCCGGGTAACAATTGTGTTCTATTTATAGAACTATTTACAAACAGACATGTGTCTGCAATAAAAAAAATAACTACAGTACAGTACATTTTTATTCCAGTTGATGCAATTTGATTATGAGGTCTGAGAAATAATAATTTATTTTACAACTTTCTCCAGTTTTTGACGTTTGTTTATATATATTTTATTACAAGTTGGACCATTGGGCAAATTGGCAGAGGCATATTTTTTTCTGCTGAAGACCACAAATATGAGTTATTACACAGTAAGATTTCAAAAAGTGTGGGGGAGGGGGTTATTACAATTTGTGTGGTAGTATTAGACAAAGCACAGTAAGATTTCAAAAAAAAGGGAGGGGGGGGGTTATTACACAACTTGTGTGGTATTAGATCAAAAGTAAATTATTATAAGATTAAGCTCATTATATTCTTGTCTATTCATATTTAGAAAAAAAAATTCTGCTCCGCAAAAGTGACTAATGGTCTCAAAATCCTGGCTGAAACCCTGTTGTATGGTACATGTAGTTAGATATACAACTACATGTGCAATCAGTGCCAATCACCTCTACAGTTGTGAGTTTGAACCCTGCACATGGTGAGGTGTACTCGATACAACATTATGTGATAAAGTTTATCAGTGACTTATGACAGGTCAGTGGTTTTCTCCGAGTACTCTGGCTTCCTCCACCAATTAAACTGACCGCCACGATATAACTGAAATATTGTTGAAAGTGGAGTTTAAACATCATAAACCAAACCAAAAAAACCCATATTATACACACTTACCCTTGTATCCATGCAAACATTATTCTTCCTAACATCCCAGTACCATCTGTAAAAAAAAAAAAAAACTTCCATCATTAGTACTGGGAACTAGGCATGCATATACACATTTTAAAAACAGAAACATCATTGATTGAGTGAGTGATAGTTGTTTAACCCCAACTAGGCCATTTTCAGCTATACCATTATGATGTCTGCTTTGTATAGTGCTATAGCTTACTGAAACAGTCCGTGGATAGACATGTTGCCCCAATCGGACACATTATTCTGATTCCGAGCCAAGCAGTCTTTGCTCTTTCTCCTTAATGCTGTTGCGCTTATCACAGAAGCAACAAATCCCAATTTTATAGTCTTTGGTTTTATCCTATTTGGGCTTGTACCCACAATACTGTTTCTTCTGCTTACAAATCTTCCATAACTCAATACAATTCCATTTTCATCTCATGCAATACCAAGATCAACTTGGTATAGTGCCAACAAATTTGAATTCTTTAGAATCCACATCTGATTGATAACAAAATATAGTTCTGAAGCTTCTAATGTTGTATAATTGAATCTTTATTTTGGTAGCAACCAATTTTGTAAATTGCAAATTTATTCCACATTTGATAAGAAGAAATAAAAGCAACATATCTTTTTCCCTTAAATATATTTTTAAATAAAATTTCACTTATTGACCCAAAATATTTATCAGATGAAAAATTATAAAGCTATATTTTTCAATATTGACAATATAGGGGACATAACTCTATTCCTTAACTTGCTGTGTCTGGAAAATTCAGATAATTTTTTATTGATTACTTATTTAATTTAAATTTAAAGCATCTGTTGTGTTTTCAATATTTCTAGTTAATGCTCCAATACATGTATATAGTAGCATCAATTTGTCTTAGACTATTAACTGTATTTTACCACAAGAGTTAGAAATTTTCCCTGTATTTTATTCCTAATTTGCTCTATATTCAACATATAATATTGATGAATTTCCAATGCCTTACTCTTTAAAGGGGCTGGTAACAATTATCACATGAAATGCCCAAAACCACATACAATGCATAGTGCTTTTGGGCATTTCATGTGATGATTTCATACATTCTATAATAGTATTATATCAAGAAGGATAACAACAAAGTTGTACCCATTTTACTTCAAAGTCTTTTATTTCAACTAATACTGATTACTGGGCAGAAATGTCAAAAAAATACACACAATAACAAATAATAAATTATATTTAGAAGAAAGAAAGTTATTTTATCTTTATCTAGAATATATTTTTATGGATTTGATACACAATATCTGGCTGATGCAGATTTACAATTACTATTAGTAACCAGGTTAATGCGTATTTCCAATACATTACCTTTTAGCAATCAAATCTATGTACTACCAGTATATTACTTTTTAGTAACCAGGTTAACGTACTACCTGTATATTACCTTTTAGTAACCAGGTTAATGTACTATCAGCATATTACCTTTTAGTAACCAGGTTAACATACTACCAGCATTTTACCTTTTAGAAACCAGGTTAAAGTACTCAACCAGTATATTAAATTACCTTTTAATAACCAGGTTAATGTAGCTGCTAATACAGTTGCATTTTCATCCCCAACTCCTACCCCTTTTAGCACAGCCTGGTGAGCAAGGGTACCAGTTATACTGCTACAGAATGCCTGAAATATACAGTAGAGGTGGAGATTACATTGTTTCTGATCTTATGAAAGCACAAAGAAAGATTATTCATTTAAATATGATAAGGCCAAAAAGGAAAACATGTGTGTTTCGGGAAGGCCATTCAAATAATTTTTTTTTACAACAATTTTAACAGGTCAATAAAATATATGTTTACAAGATGTTTAAAATGGACAGTCCATTAACTCTTTTAGAAGGCATCCCCTAAAATACTAACAGAAGAAATTCTGATTTGATTTGTATTTCAATATTGACAGAACAATGAAACCTGTCTTTACAGACATCTCTTATCAGCCAGAAGTATTTCAGCTATATTTCGGTTGAGAACAAGTTCAATAATATAAAATCAATGAAAAGGTATGGAGAGTTGGGTACGAACGAACATTTTTGGAGCATGCGCAGCTACAATATGCCTACTCTTTGTCTAAATCTACAAAAGAAGTTTTTAGCATGCATATAGTCATCTAGATGTAAAATAAACCCCCAATTTTTTTTTAAAAGTCATACCTGAACTGTATCCCAGATTTGGTATGTTATATAATCAGAACTGACACTATCTGGATAGCCTTGTGGGAGAAATACAGACTGAAAAGAAAAACAAATGTAATTGAATTATGGTGGTCTTAGGTACATTTGTATGTATTCGATAGGTTAAAAGAAAATATAATTTTTTTTCGGTGTATTTGATATTCATTAAAGTCTATCTCTGGGGCATTAACTGTCAACCCGACTATTAATATCCACATATTAATCTCTGATGTTTTTCTGTTTGTTTACAATCCATACTTTTCTGAGCGTCACATGATTTGTGTAGTACACAAGGACATCAGGAGAAATCGATAACTCCTTTAGAGTTTCAAAAATTTTCACTTCCATCACGGTAAAGTGGTCAGAATTTTACCCCACACATCAAAATGACAGTGCACACTCTGCAGACGATATATAGCTAGTGAAATTCAATTTCCAGATTTAAATATAATCAATATACCTCATGCAGATTAAAAGATCTAGCAAAAATGCCTGAAAATATGTAGGGTTATGATAAAAGAGTTCTTATTTTCTTGGAAGGCATTGTTTGTAAACATTTATTGGTTGGGGACCTTCTTTTGTCAATCTACTTTCACTTTCTGAAGTATATACCGGAATAATAGTCGTGCATGATTATCAGGTGCAAATAAAAATAGCTATAGAAAATTCCTTATTATCGAAATTACCTTACGAGACCATACCATAAAACGTTATTTGATCAAGGAACCAGATGTTTAATGGATTGTGAAATCGCTTATATGGATAACAGTTGCATTCTTTTAGCTCAGTGTAAGAAATCTTCATTGCATTGAGATACTGAGATATTTTAAATCCAATAAAAAACTAGTTATAAGATAAGATAAGATAACTTTATTTGAATGCGGTTTTTGTATAACAATAAACACAAGCTCTCAGGAGCTTTTTACCAAATATTTCAGTTCAGTTCACCTGAGTCTGTATCACTCATTCATTCATAGATTGTGTTCAATGAAGTCTAGTATATGAGAAAATTTCTTTTATCAATTTCACATAGGGTCATAGACATATGTTAAACTACTGGAAATTTTCAGAGAAATTCAATGGAAAAAAAAACAGAGTACATCTATCTACAGTGTTTATGTACATCTACATCTATACGATTGATCTGCAACTGGAAACCATTACGCAGATACTGCTGTGCAAACGTCAACCTGAGTGC
>MJUT01048828.1:221907-231951 GCA_002080005.1 Gigantidas platifrons
GATTGGAAATTCAAGATGACCGCCATAGACGAACAAAGTTTAACATAGAAGCCTACAAGACCCAATGGGAATTTGTACTGAGTTGTTCTTCTCAGAAAGTACCAAGCCAGTTGACTTGATTTGTTCTATGCTGCTCCTATCTGCAAACAGAAAGACTTGAAAAATATGCATGTTGATAACCTTCTTCAAGAATTAAAACTTAAGCAGTCTAATATACTTACCATGGGAGATTTTAATTTTGACTTTAGGTTTTCAGAATTTATGGAGCACACATTCAATAGTAAGCAAATTGTGTCTTAAGTCGCAAGAAAATATGAATCTTTGTTAGACTTCACGTTCCTAAGGATTTACCCTGCCAATTATTACCAGGTGAGCGATGACAGGCTCTCCAGAGCCTCTAGTTTTGTCATCCCAACGAAATTTTAACTTGTTGCAATTTTTAACATAAATTTCCGGATAAAGAATGATGCAAAAAAACGAGATAATAATGACTGTCACACTCTGTACTCAAAGAAATTATACCCCAAAGTTGGCTCAACCACAACACAGTCACTTGAACAGTTGAAGTTTCGAAAATTTAAAAAAAAATAAGAAAAACTTCGAAAAATTTTGGGCATCTATAATAAATAAGGGCTTATTTACGAAATTTCAAGTGACTGTGGTCACAGTTAGTTCTAATAAACCCTAAATTCTCGCTTACTCGCCGAGACACAAGTTTGTCACAGGAGCTACATTATTGCAGCTAAGTCACAGTGCCTTGTCGATTATCCAATTATGTTAATATCCATTTGTGTATATAAATGGATAATAACATAGGTAGATAGTCGACAAGGACCTGTTGCCCATTTCGACTGGCATATTCAGACCATCATCTTCGCTAGCCAAGGGTTACGATCTGCCCCTCTTCTCTCCACCCTTGGCAGATTAAGTCAGAATTTTGTAATTCCCGGGTATCGCCCTCTAGCAGATTTATGAAGGTCAGCCCATTTACATTACATCATTATCAACCAATGAGAACGGTTGTACTATTACCTGTTCGACTGTGACTTCAGTTAATTGAGCAAATACTTTATAAGTTTCTGTAAATATCGTTCTTCTGTGTTTGGGGGGCAAAGCTTCATGACAAAGTCTACAGTTTTCTCCACATGTCGCCATTGTTTACATTTTTCTTTCTCTATATGTGATCGTTGCATGATCTTTTGTTAGACGCATTTTGATTGGATGAGCCACCCACAGCTGCATCGAATAGAAAAATAAACCGTGAGGACCCGAAATTCCGACTTAATCTGCCAAGGATGGAGAGGAGAGGAGCAGATCGTAACCCTTGGCTAGCAAAGATGTCGGACCGTGTACTGTAGCCATACAACCCTAGGTTTCCTCTGTAGAAACCTATGTACATTTGTAGCTGCCCACCATCTTGCAGACACTGTGCTTATGTCTCGTTAATCGGACCAGCCATGGACTGATGGAGTATGGTACAACAGTTGTGTGGGATCCTTACCAGCGAACCGATATAAACACCAAATTCCATTGAATGAGTACAACACCGAGCGGCTAGATTTATCACCGGCGATTACCGCTCAAGAAAACCAAGATGCATAACATTAGTGACTTTAACACCATAAACATTGTCAGCAGATCAGTCTGTAACAACAGTAGAGGCTTCACTGTGCCATCTTGTAAGGCTGACCAGTACAAAAACTAATTTTTCATTAAAACGACATTAGATTGGAACCATCTGAGTGACTCTATTGTTAAATGTGACATATACAGTGTCGAGGCATTTAGATCAGCCCTCGAATCGCGCGACTAATTCGATCCGCGCTCTCTCATCCGCTGCAAAGTTACCATTTCTGGGATATAGCAGTGTAATACAGATACGTTTCCAATTGTTTACTAGGGGCCCCGGGTGGCTCAATGAGTTAGGTAGTTGGAATATCTAACAACTCATCCAAGCCTATCACTAATACGGTGTGGGTTCGTGCCAAGCTTTCTAAATTACAAAAAAGTGTGTATTCAACTTGCAGCTGCAAGTGATAAAGTTTACCAGTTGCTTGCCCAGGGTCGACCACTAAAACTAGTCGCCATGATGATATAGCTGAAGTATTGCTGAAAGTGGTGTTAAACACAAAATTAAAATTCAATCGTTTACTGTTAATAGTTTTTTTTAAATTCTTGTAGGAAGTGTTGTGTTTTCCACAAGAAAATCCCCAAACTTTAAAAGTAAGTGATTGGAAAGGTGGAGAGTCTTATATTGTAGGAATATAGCAAAAACAGCTCCAAGAGTCAATTCTCAACACGATTAGGACTGGACATGTTATAATGGCAATTGCACACCACCTATCATAAAACAAGTTGGATAACTAAAGGTTTAGCATGTAAGACTGGCCTTCAGTAATACAGACAGTAATGTAATTAGTTTTAGAAAGATTAGTTTACCTTGCAAAAAACAATTTATGATTACAGGTAATTAGGTAACATTTCGAGGTGTATATTTACCTTTCTCATATTTAAATTTCATATCAATCGCAACTTGTTCATATTTTATTAGTCCCCTACTGGCAAAGCCGAAGGGGACTATAGTTTTAGGTTCCATCCACATTAAAATTTTAAGTTTTCCGGATTTTTTTTAACGTCCTTTGATATATTGACTTGATATTTGGTATATGGCTATATCTAGATGAGTTACAGTTTAAGTTCGAATTTCGTTCCGGTCGAATGATTTTTGGCTGAGTTATGGCCCTTGAACTTTTATTTTTTGTTCAAATTTTAAGTTGTCCTGACTTTTGACGTCCTTTGAGATATTGACTTGATATTTGGTATGTGGCTATATCTAGATGAGTTACAGTTTAAGTTTGAATTTCGTTCTGGTGGAATGATGTTTGGCTGAGTAATGGCCCTTGAACTTGTATTTTATGTTCAAATGTTTAGTTGGCCAGACTTTTTTTTTACCTCCTATGAGGTATTGACTTGATATTTGGTATGTGGCTATATCTAAATGAGTTACAGTTTAAGTTTGAATTTCGTTCTGGTGGAATGATGTTTGGCTGAGTTATAGCCCTTGAACTTGTATTCTATGTTCAAATGTTTAGTTGGCCAGACTTTTTTTTTACCTACTATGAGGTATTGACTTGATATTTGGTATGTGGCTATATCTAGATGAGTTACAGTTTAAGTTTGAATATCGTTCTGGTCGAATGATTTTTGCCAGAGTTTTGGCCATTGAACTTGTAATTTAAAATCTAGTCACTGCAAGGTGATACTTCTAATATTTTAGGTCCTCTATTTTTGCGGCCGGTAGGGGACAATCACAAAGTGGGGACAATGTATTGCTATGTGCAATACTCTCAGAATTCTTGTTGAATTAGAAATGAAATTAGAGTTGGTATCAAGTATTTGTGCTGTTTGCTCTTAAACAAATCATTTAATGTATAATATTTTAATTTCTTATTTTATGTGAAAAAACTTACAAAGTCAAGTTTATAGAAACTAAACCAGTCTTCGTACTAACCCACTTGCCCGAAGCTCGGGGCATTGTAAAACTGGATTCAGACAAGTGAAAATTATGAAAGAATTTGTTTGAATACATAGAAAATGTTTCTAAATTTGGCTTTCGGGCAAGTATATGTAGGTGAAAAAAATAATGCAAAGACCGCTAAATACATATTAATAGTATTGTACATACGAATAACTGTGATGTTATAAGAAGCTTAAAGCAGTTTTTGAAAGAAAATAATCTTGCTGTGTTTTGAGGAAAAACAAATTTTGGGGGGGGGGGGGCATATTACAAAATGTATGTACATTTTCATTTACAAACAAATATTATATATACAAAAAATGTACATGTACTAATATAATTAATTTTGTGTGAAGTTTAAATATCAGGATTTGAAATAATAAGGACTGAATAGATTAATAATTATGACTTAAAATAATATTATAAATAATAAAAAATAATGAAAAAATTATAGAGGTGGTGATGGATTGAAAAAGGGTCTTGTGTTTGTGTTCACCAACAAATGGGGGAGAACTTAGCATTAAAAAAGTGAGGAAAAAAATTTAACAACTCTGTTTCAGTATAGCATAATATTTAGTGTTGATCAGTGTTGTTGTAATGTATGATTATATTAAGTGATTAACAATGTTTGTTAAAACGAGAGGACTTTTCTCAGTTATCTATCATCGAAGGGTGAAGCCCTGAGATGAGAGATGACTGAGAAATGTCCTCGAGTTTTAAAAAACATCTTTAATTATTTTATCGCTATTTTGTATTCATAATTAAATAATTTTTGTTGAGATACTGACTTTTTGTTAAACAGAATTACTATTTTATATCGTTAATCACTGATTATCAAGGATTGGGTCATGTGACGTCAATCAGTTATAGCGTCATATTAGAAAACAGCGGTAATACTACGTGCGTCCTTGACAACGCTTAGTTACTGGCGATAATTTTCCATCTCACTCTACTAGCATGAGATGGGAAATTCTCAGATACCAAGATCAAAGGAAAATACCGCAAAATAGCGATAAAGCTGAAATATTGCTAAAGTTGGCATTAAACACTAATCAATCAATCAATCAATCAATGTAATGTATGAAATATATATACTAGGATGAATGCAATACACATGCTGCTGAAAAAAGTATAAAAAAGAGGAAAGGGAGGGGGGATCAAATGCTTTAGATAAAATTCTAGTAATAAATATTGTAAATAATGTTAAATTACGAATTATATTTTGGTAATATTATATTCTTTTAATTTGTAAAAATTAGAAAAAGAATATCAGATACATAGCAGTGATTCAGCTAAGCACTGGTCTCAGGACATTTGCCCATCCATTTCTTAAATTGTCCTGAACAACTTTATATAAATTAGTTTAAATATTAAAGAATGTCATAAATTTTTTTGGATAAAACTTGCAATTGTCCTGAATATTTCAAAGTCTAACTGAAACACTGTTTAGTCATTTATCTTTCACTGTTATACAAATCAGTCAGTGACCTTGAAAAATGAATTATACAGTTAAATAACATCAAAAGATTAAGATAGAAGGTCATTCAGTAGACTGAGTTATCTTATTACCTGTATATAAGTGCACCTGTACTAAAAATTATGTATGTTCTAGAATAAATATTTTGTGTTTGATTAATATACTAAAACGACCCTGTATAAGTTTTGTATGAGGTCAACACTTATTCAAATTTTTAGAAATGATATGAACTACCTGTTTGTGAGTATTTAGTATTAATTATTATATATACCATGGGTCTTATAAATTAACGTATTTAAACAAACAGGTCAGAAGACAATAGTAATTTTAGTTTAACTAGTGTAGTTATAACTTCGTTAGTTAGAATCATTTTGTTATAGTAGAGTAGAAATCGCTTTAAAATTTAAATTGCAAAATGTTTGCTTTTTACAAGTTATTTTTTAACGTTCATTTTTTAATACATATTAAATTTGGATTTAAAGATAAGAGTATCGACTGCAAAATTAGTTACGATTTTGACAAAAAAAATATATGCTTTGGAAATTGGTAAATAGCTTTAAAATGATGAAATAAAGGTAAATATTTCACATTAAACAACTTATCGAACCACTTTCCGCCTTTTGAAAATGAAAATTACCATCGATTACTCATTTGCTTGCAAGCAAATAATTAGGCCTCGCTTTTTCCGTATGCAATTGACCTTACTAGTGACAAGTAAAAATTAATAATTTGTATTTTGTCGCTTAACTGCCAACTTGCATGGTTCTTTGTCCGTAATTAACACCAACTAAAAGCAGATTCACAAAAAAATCAGAAATAAGTGCATTGTTGTACTGATTTAATGACGATTCGACAAATTCCGTAAACAATGTCGATAATTAATAAGATGGCATACATTTCATGATTGATCTCAAAACACAAGCAGTTACACGTTTTTTCCCCCGATGCGCATACATTTCATAACATCTATAAGTTACAGAAACACGTTTTATTAAGGCATAAATCATATCTGATAGTTTTTATGGGTAACAAAAATTTACGATTTGGCAGATAAAGCCCCTTTAAACATTGTAACATGTTTTATTAACAGTTTTCCTATCTTAATGATAATTTTAATGAAATGATCTCAACGAATGATATTGTCATAACAAATAACTGACTGATGCTGAAACGGGGCTGTCATGGTCCTATCAGACTCGATTTGATACTAATATATATAAATTAATGTCTATCTCAACCTTCAAAACTGCTGATATTCTAAATTTATAAATGATTGCCTATAAAAGAGGCGGTACTGATGTCAGTGTTATCACTACCCATGTATTTATATTTACAGCTTTGACATTTTATACAATGGGGGCAGTACTGATGTCAGTGTTATCACTACCCATGTATTTATATTTACAGCTCTTAACATTGTATACAATGGGGGCAGTACTGATGTCAGTGTTATCACTACCCATGTATTTATATTTACAGCTTTGACATTTTATACAATGGGGGCGGTACTGATGTCAATGTGATCACTACCCATGTATTTATATTTACAGCTTTGATATTTTATGCAATGGGGGCAGTACTGATGTCAGTGTTATCACTACCCATGTATTTATATTTACATCTTTGACAGTTTTATACAATGGGGGAAGTACTGATGTCAATGTTATCACTACCCATGTATTTATATTTACAGCTTTGATATTTTATTCAATGGGGGCGGTACTGATGTCAGTGTTATCACTACCCATGTATTTATATTTACAGCTATTGACATTTTATACAATGGGGGCAGTACTGATGTCAATGTTATCACTACCCATGTATTTATATTTACAGCTTTGACATTTTATACAATGGGGGCAGTACTGATGTCAGTGTTATCACTACCCATGTATTTATATTTACAGCTTTGACAGTTTTATACAATGGGGGCGGTACTGATGTCAGTAGTTGTGGGTGTGGTTGTCCTGCTATTATCTTACATTTTAATCAGACTTGTCAAGTTTATAAAATGGAATCGCAAGATGAAGAAGATACTGTCCCACTTTCCTGGGCCTAAACCACATTGGTTCTTTGGAAATGCTTTAGAGGTGAGTTCATTCTCAGTGAGTATTCTTGTATGGTTTTCAGCAGAAAACATTCAAAGGGTCAAACCCGCTTGCCATCAGAAAGAAAGAAAGAAAAAATACTGAACATAACTGCTCAAAGAGTATTAAACAACATGGAGTTACGGTATTGATAATTTGAATCTATAATTTTGATAATAAATCGACATTGGAATACTCAACAGAGTCACATATAATATTCAAGTATGCAGGAGGATTATATTGCCCATCTAATAAAAACAACAAAATATTTGAATCTGTTGAAAATGATGAAAATTTATTCTAAATACTTTTATTTTCGTCCAGAATCTGTGATAACTAATTGAAGTTATTATATGTGATACATGTACATTGTTTTATCCTGCAATCAGTACATTTGCTGTGCAAATATGCTATACAAATAAATTTTTGCTTTATTCGTACTATACGAATAAACTTTCGCACTAGACGAATAAACTTTTCAGCCTACGAATAAACTTTCCTGGTACCCTGTAGCAATGCATAGAGCGGAGGACGCAGACAAGTAAGAAACCAGTACTAATGTAACGCGGACTACGAAGAAGACACCCTTGACAACATTTATGAAAGGCGAGGAATGACGCTTGTTTCTGTCGTTTTTGTTTAAATCTGATAAGTTTTCCGACTTTTTTGACATTGCAGGATAAACACAAAATATGTACATTGTCGTTAAATATAAAATTAATTTGTACTCGCTGCGATACAGGCCTGAAAAGCTCGCCAAAGGCTCGCTATTCAGCCTGTTTCTAAAGCTTGTACAAATAAATTTTATATTTACCGACAATGTACATATATTGTATGTATTTGTCTCAGAATAACAGGAAAATAATACTGTTGTACAATGGTATCCTTATGGACAATCATGATAGATAACTCTAGCTTTTTTTTTTATCACAAAAACACAATACCTGTTATTTTCTCTGATAACTTAGTTAAATAACACCCCTGACTGTTTATTATTAAACTCATCAAATGTCGATAATACATGTAGATGATTTGCCAGACTTGGTTCTAAAATTTTACACTTTTGTAGTAGTTGCTTCCCTTTAAGCTGGACAAAAGCATCTGTTTCATGCAATGTCAAACTAAAATAACATATATTTTTCTCATACTCTGTATAAAATTTAAATGTTGTAACCCCTTGTGAATTTTTTATTTACTGTAAAATTAGCCTCTGTTATTTTACAAGGTTCAAATATTTTAAAATTGTAAGAAAATTATTCTGAAATTCTTTGTCTTTTCTGTTGCTCTTACATGGAATGGGAACCATTTTATCCTACGCAAGGGAAATAACTCAAATAAACAAAATGTCAAAAGTGTATAATTTTTTAATCAGTTCATTTGGTGTTGCTTTAATTTTTGACTTTTATTTTATGTTTTATTTTAGATTGGCTGTTTCAGTGACTTTGTAAAGAGAATGCATAAGGAATACGTTGAGAAACAACATGCCAAGGGATATTCATTCTGGTTGTTTATGATTCGACCGATCGTTCATCTGACACACCCAGACACAATCAAAATCGTGATGAAATCTAGTGCCCCTAAGGCAAAGTCTGGGGCAGGTTATCTCTTTATGATACCATGGATTGGTAAGTATTTGAAAGGTTGAGTGAGTGAGTGATTGTTGTTTAACCCCAATTCAGCAATTTTTCAGCTATATCATGGCAAGAACAAGTTAATTTTTAATAAGATGATGATGAGGTCTGCTTTGTTTTAGACCAACATGCTGAGTTGGATTTTTATAGTGCTAGCTCACTGAAACAACAGTCCGCAGATAGACATGTCGCTCCACTCTGACACATTATTCTGATTCTGAGCCAACCAGTCTTTGTTCTTTCTCCTTAATGCTGTTTGCTTAGCGGAGAAGCAACAAATACCAATTTTATAGTATTTGGTTTGACCCGACCGGGGCTCAAACCCACGATCTACCGCACTCGAGGTGAACACGCTAACCATTACGCCACCGATGCAATTCGAAAGATATTTAATGTCAAATGAGCAATTTATATATGACAAAATATATATGTGGTGGTATTATGATATGATGTTGTAATTGTTGTAGTCATCGACACCAGCCTGTAGACGGGATGGTTTCCGTGCGATAGCTTAAATTCTAGTTCTAGTGGAGATTAATTGAAGTGTGATCAGTTGTGAGTTACCAACGATGCAGCATGGTGCGTCAAACTGAATTCATTAACAGTAATTTTGAGGTGTACAAGTCAGCCACAAACCTTTTACTAAACATGACTTCTATTTCCTGATCAATTGACTCTTTAATTTACATCGTGGTCATGATATTATGGTAGTTGGATTTATGACTACCTGTCACCACCAACGTTGTGAGTTTGAATCCCACTCAGGCCAGGTGTACTCGATACAACATTATGTGATCAAGTTTGTTAGTGAATTGCGGCAGGTCGGTGGTTTTCTCTGGGTACTCTGATTTCCTCCACCAATAAAACTGACCGCCACGATATAACTAAAATATTGTTGAAAGTGGCATTAAACACCATAAACCAATCATTTTTAAACGATCGAATCGTTTAATGCTAGCACTCGTGTAAACTGGAAGACACTGCTTTACACAACATGTGTCGCAACCTTCCGCCCAGACAAAACTATAGTCCATATAGAGTCAATTGTAAGAGGGTGAGTAACTTAAATATCAGAAAGAGCATGCATACAACATTCATATATTATAAATCCCCCTCAATATCGGGTACTTGTATGCACGTTTGCTCATCTATCAGTATTTCTTTGTTGCAACGTGGATTTTGCGGATGGATATTTCAATATCTATAGAAATTGATATTGTGTTTGCAGCGCACGCCCTTGTCCGAGTGACGCCCTGCCCTTTGTGACTAACGTGGATGTCTTTTTCGTAAACACAAGTGCCCTTTTTATATGTGTTTTCATTTTTTGTCGCT
>MJUT01048828.1:233694-248636 GCA_002080005.1 Gigantidas platifrons
TGGAGTTTGCTCTCAATTTACTATTTCAAAGTTTGACATCTTTTTCTAGAAGTATACTGATATTTTGCAATTGTGCATAGCATACAAAAAATCTACATGCAAGCATGTTCGATCGTTTAACATCACCTTTGGTGCTTTCATTTTATTTGCAGGTGATAGTTTACTAGTCTCAGATGGACCAAAATGGGAGAGAAATCGAAGATTACTGACTCCAGCTTTCCATTTTAGCATTTTAAACGGTTACTTCAAGATTTATAATAATGTTGCAGATACTTTACTGGTAAATGAATACATGTAGTACTGGATTGGGTTCAATTAAATTGTTCATTACTGGTAATCATCAATAATTCATCCACCAATCAAACTATGGTACACCATTTTGTCATTAGTAGTCAATTTAAATAGTCATTAACTTTGCTAAAACCCATTCCTGGCCTATCAGTCATAAAACTTTCAAGTACGAGTTTTTGTACCCATATTAAACAAAATATCCAATCAGAACGTCATATCCAAGAAATACAGTATTCTGATTGGACGATGCCTGTTCTCCTTATTTCTTACCTGTATGCTACGAAACCATTATTATTGTTGGGACTTTTTCACATGGTTTGGTAAATCTTAACAAATTGAAAATACCATATTCAACGAAGTTACAGGAGACAAATGTTAAATACTTTGTATTTCCCATTTATAGCTGTCTTTCATCATTTGAAAAAAAATATACCACACAGTGGTGGTGATCGCATGGTAGTTGGATTTACAACTAATTTGCAATCATTATCTATCACATGAGTTCGAATCCCTGTCAGGCGAGGTGTACTCGATACAACATTATGTGATTAAATTTGTCAGTGACTTACTGCAGGTCAGCGGTTTTCTCCAGTTATTCCGCTTTCCTCCACCAATAAAACTGACTGCCATGATATAACTGCAATATTGTGGGAAAACACAACCATTTTAAAGTGGTTTTATTGAAAATAGTCTGTAGAATACCCTAAGCACTTAAAGTACTAGTTGCACTAGTAACAAACAGATTTTTTTTAAATTGTCATTGTACTTTAATTGACCTTATCTAGAGGATCTATTTTTCATCTTCACTGACACCATCTTTTCTGACCTTACTCTCGTTCCGGTGTAACCAGGAATTTCCTTTTTAATGCAGGCCATTAGTAATATTGTATTAAATTCTATTTTCTAAACCACCTTGGAGGTGTAATAGTTAGCGTGCTGACCTAGGGTTTAGTATATCATGGGCATACCATATCTAATAAAAACACAACAATTTACAACCCTCTTAAACATTGAATTTCTCTCTGATTGGAGTCCTTGAAATGAAAATTTGAATTTACTGGTCTGAACAATGTTTTACTGGTCTTGGGCCGGAGGACCAGTGTTCATTGTGAGGGCAATGATTGTTTGACAAACAATCACTATTTTATGCACATGTTTTATAAATATATTGTATTTCAAGAAATAGAAAGATCACCGGTGCTTAAGAAAATATTTCTGATGGTGACCTTCTTAAATTCGGAATTAAGGAAGAGAATATTGTCTCCCAATAGTGTATCTCCAGTTTGGCAAATATTTCTTTAAAAAAATCTTTAAAAAGGACAGAAAAAAACAAGAAAATGCAGGTAACTATGACAAATAAGTATGGTTTCACCAATATTTCATACTTTCTTCCTTTGTTGATGAAAAAAACTGTTGTTATAATGATGCTAACTAATATGATTTTAACTGTAAAAATCAACACGTTTCAAAACTTTCATTTAAAAAGTCAAAATCTCAGTTATTTTACATGTAACTGAAAAGTGATATGTTATATACTGTCAGAACAGTTCCCAAATCCAATCGAAAATCATAAAAACAGAGGCAAATTTGATACCCTAACATATATATATACCTGACGGCTTACTTTCCTGGTTTGGTACAGGCACTTCAATGATAAGTGGCAGGGTTAAGCCGGTTTTATGGACCGAAACAAACAAGAAGGAACATTTCATATATATATCAAAAACATAGAAATTGTCAAGAAAAAATATTTTTTATTTTAGGAAAAATTTGCCAATGGCTGTAAAGACAATAAATATATAGAAGTATACAAACACTCAGGTCTAGCCACACTGGATACTCTATTACAATGTTCTCTGTCATATCAAGGCAACGTACAACTTGTAGGGTAAGATTATAAAGATACAACCTATTTTATAAAGGCAACATATACTTTGTAGCGATCTGTGGTGTAATGGTTGCATTGAGTGTGTTAGATCATGAGTCGAACCCTTGTCGTGTCAAACCAAAGACTATAAAATTTGTATTTGTTGCTTCTCCACTAAGCATTCAGTATTAATGAGTAGTAGCAAAGACCGGTTGGCTCGAAATCAGTCAGGATAATGTTTTAGATTGGAGCGACATGTCTACTTGACACTTGTGGACTGTTGTTTCAGTGAGCTAACACTATAAAAATCCAATTAAGCGTGTTTTATGGTACAAAGTGGATATCATCATCATCATCTTCTCATTGTACCGACTTTTGAACTTTGAACATCGAAATGCAACTTATTCTCTGCATGACATAGCTGAAAATTTGCTCACAATTTTATCATTATGTGATTTCACTAAAATTTAAACATGAAAACACGAAACAATAAATTTAGTGATAAAGCAGAATGTGATAATGGAATACCTTTAAGGGTAACTTATCAAGCAGACCCGAGTATAAAATAAACTGGGACATAGACAGTAGTATGTGTCATTGTTATAGTATATAACATAGTTGAATTACTGGTGTACAATGATTGATTTTAATTTGTTTTTTCCAGTGAAAACCATCCATATGTAAGAGCTGTTAAAAGATTAGTAGAGCTGGTTCTAGCAAGAGCACTGTAAGTTCAGAAGTTCAGACATGTGATACAGCACAATCTGCTTATAATGAAATTATATCTCCGGCTTGAAAATGATAACAACAACTTTTCAGTGGTTAGAACCGTGGGCATAAAAAACCCACATTCCCGGAGGTTGCTAGGCCATATTACCGAGTGTAACTAGCCATTTAACCAATCAAATGTTGTTTTAATTTTCAAAACGGGGATAATGTGACGCCAAAGCTCGCGACGTTACGCTCCAAAATCAAATTTAGTTAATTTACGCTATACATTGTATATTGAATATAAATCTGTTAATTTGATCAACTGTTGGGTTCTACCAAAGGTAGTACCCTACACCAGGTAAAAAAACACTCGAAACTTTCATATTTTTTACTTATTCTTTCCAAAAACAAAGAAAGCGTAATTTTTACGTGGTCCGGCGGGGTCCAAAATGTCTTATTTTTTACAAAAACTGGGGATAAATTTGTTATTTACGTTCCTATCCATAAATAACTTATAATATTATTGAGCAGGCAAATTGCATTGACTGGATAAATTTTTGTTATATACTGGTCAGCGAGTAGTTCTCGCCAAGAAGCAATTCTCGCCAACTTTCCCAATTAGCGCGATCGCTCGCGAATTTTCGTCCGATTTTTTCACCATCATTAAATGACACTGTACCAATCCTACGTATAAATTTTTTATCAAATTTCATTGTGAAATATCGTTAAAATCGAGTAAAAACCCTACTGCACCCCACATTCTGTCATAACATCAACAGGGGGTCACGTGTGTCGGTACTCTTAAAATAGAAAAATACATGGTGTGATCATCGGGGAATCTAGTGACACCATATTTCCAATTTATTTCTACAAATCTTTTAAAAAGTGTAACACTTTGCCTTATTACTTATCCCTACAATCCAAAATACTCACGATTGCAGAATAAAAATATATTCCATTTGAATGCAAATGGCTGCCTGCGCATGCACTGTTTACGTCATCAATTACCTTGACCGCCAATTTATAGACGGATCCTTTATTATCACATTTGGAAACAAAAATAGGACAAAGTATTTAAATTAATTCTAGAAAAACTGGAATTATTACTTTTCATCAAGAAAATGAAAATTATCAGGTAAACCACAGTTGAAAAGGATGTATTTTACGGAATGGGGGACCAATCAATCAATCAATCAATCAACGGAATGGGGGAGCGGCGTGGGGATGGCATGACAGCTATTAAAACAGCGATGAATAATTATCAGAGTTTTCTACAAACTAACACAAAAACTGGTAAACTTTTTAAGAAAGGGTTTTAATCTTAAAAAAATGTCGTTTTTCTTTCCTTATAATGCTTTAGCTTCACCAAAAACCACATTGCTGAAAGTTGGCGAGAATTGCTTCTGTTGCGGCCATTTTCTGTTAAAAAACGCAACATCGTAATAATGGATCCCCGATCAGCGTGCGCTCTCCTTTATGAAAATTCATTTCGTAGGTAAATCGTTATGGGTCATGCAAAATAATAATGGGGTGAAACAAAGGCTTCTCGCCTGCTTCTTAAAAATATTGGATAAAAAACGTAAAAAATGGCGAGAACTACTCGCTGACCAGTACTGTTACTGACCGAAATATAGCTTTTTTTGCTACCCCTTCCACATGTTACTTGTTGACAAAAAAAATATCAAAAGGGCCAATCAAGGGATAATTATATATAAACGTCAATGAATTAATTAGATTTTTCTGCAAGATAGACACAATATTAATGCAGTGTCTTAAAATAATATAAAACAGGCGCGGCTATGAATGCTCGCGAATCTGAAAATTATCTGCCGATTTCACGCTCATCCAGTGCATCAAAATAGTGTCAATATTATCAGGCCAAGATATGTCGGGCAAAAAAAAAAAATATGTGTGTTTCCGGTTACCCGACCCACCCTATTTTTTTCTGCCAAATTCCAGACCCTAAACTTGTTTTTTTTGACGATTTCGGAAAAATTTTCGAAAAAACTATGTGTTTTTTCCGTAATCGTCTCTTTTATTATAAAATCGTAATGGCAGCGCACTTGTTCAACAGGTTTATTGGCCGTACGGATAAATAAATTAAATGCCAGCACCTTGTAATACCTTAAATACTTGAAATTGTCCGTACCTAGTCTGGATTATTTAACAGTTGTCCCTGTTCAGACTTTTGTTGTCACATTTATTTATTACGATATATGTACATGTAAGCTTTTGTAGTTGACAATGTACAAATGTATGATTTGTCTTCTGACACATTTCTAACCCGTCTTATCAGTTCAATATGGAGTGAACTTGCCATTGTGTCCTAGATTCTACATCTGTTGAATGCATTATGGATTGATTTTTACAGTGTGTTTAATCATTCTTTTAGTTTCATATTTGATTATACAGGAAAGGGGTATAGCTTAGGTATCTAAAAATCATGTTTAACCCATAGTCTGGAATTTTGTTGGTCATTGTTGTGTCATATCGTTAGAATTTTCAGTAACTTTATGATGAATTTTCACTTTGCTGTATTAAACCATGGATTGACTTTCTTGTTGGGGTCATTGGTGTGGGTTTCACATGTTGAAGACCTTGTGGGGACATCTGAATGTGTATATCTACTGTTGGCTTTGGTGATAATGCTAGTACATTAATGACTGATTCATATCCATTCTCTTGTCATCATGTAATTCACTACTGTACAGTTGCATTATGTTTGGACTTTAAGGCTCAGTAAAGATGATACATGTATGTACAAGTCTCAGTTCATTGGCAAAGGAATTCAATATGAAAAGCATAGAATCAAAAAACAATGACTTCATCAAAGACATAAATCTTTTGATTGGAGCAAACATTGCTGAAATGAACAGGTAATCACAACTGTTTATACACATTGAATCACCAACCCCCCCTTTTTCAAAAAAAAAAAAAAAAAAAAAAAAAAAAACACCTACCTACCCTTTTTTAAAATTCCATGTAATAGGAAATACACATTTTTTTTTTTTGGCCTCAGAGACAACTTTCTTAGGGTCGAAACTAGTCTCATTCAATCAAACTTTCTTTCCTTACGAGATCTCAAAAGTTAACTTCTGGTGTGCTGAAAAAAAAATTCTTGTCAGTATGTCAGAAGAGATTTAGTAAAATTTGAAAATAGCAAAATTACCTTGGTACATATTTATTGAAGGAAATTTTTCTGCCGAGATATATCGGGGACGACTTTTTTTAGGGCCGATCGTTCTTTAGGGGCGAAATAAGATTAGAAGGTCTAACGATTGTCCATTTTTTAAATAAATTAATCGTTTCATGTAAAGAAGCTGTATGGTTTCCTTTCTATTTTTTTTTTTTTAAATTAGATAGGTATTTTTTATTCAAATTAAAAGTCTTATTTCCTGTACTTCACTCCGATTGTCCATTCTATGCCGAAATGAATAATAGAGATTGTATATGCTCATAGATTTCATACAGTTACATGTTTCTTAGCACATACCGATAAATATGGTTGTAGTTTGTAAATTAAATACAGTCCACCCTCATTATAAAACACCACCTTTTGGACCCAGCTATATATTGGCAATAGGCAAGGGGTGGCAATATATTAAGAGAGAAATTTACCTATAAACTACTGTCAAACCTGCCTTAAAGGGCACCTCCATATAACAAATCACTGTCTATAAAGGACAGTCTAATTTTTTTCATTAATGACGAGTGCATAATATTTATACCTCCGCTCCACTGTAGGGGGGGTATACTGTTTTACCTCTGTCCGTGCGTCCAAGATATTCTTCGTCGCATTTTTCTCAGCAACTATTGAGGGCAGAAATCTGAAATTTGGTCACAAGCTTCATATAGATATGCCATATTGTGGGAAGTGTTTTTGGACCAGTCAGAGTCCTACTTCCTGTTTGCCGACTTGGTTGGTTTTTATACACATTGAACATATATGCAGGGGTATCATAAGTGAGCATTAGCTCACAATTCATCTTGTTTAACCTGTTTATATAAAGGGCAACTGCTCATAAAGGGTACATATTTTTGGAAATTTTGACCATGAAATTTGATAGCAATAAGTGAAAGTGGCAGATTATAAAAGGGCGGTATAACATGGGTACATTGTAAAATGTGTTAATATTTGGGTAAATTTTTGTCATGGCTGCAATTAAGGTCACACAATATGTGACATAGGTATTGAGTTTCTAGCTCACCTGACTGTGTTAGAAGAGAGGCATGGATGGCTAAGGTTAAGGTCTTTAACATCTGATCACAGCCTAAATACAACTGACATGGGTTTATGCCAACCTCAAATGATAAGTTTTCCAGATGCTTGCCCAAGGATGGGGATTTCATCAGTCAGTTTGATATAACAGTCTGGATTTTCCTTCCCCATTGAGTCTAGTATTCACAATATAGCTGCTAAATTGCTGAAAGTGACGATAAACTGAAATAAAATTAACACTGGATATTGTAATGTGAGTATGTAATCATTGTAAAATTAGACTACAGTGTTCCCTCATTAAACCACCACCTTCTATGCAGTCGGTAGTTTGGCGGTATAATGAGTTTGGCGATAAACTGAGGACATTGAAAACCGGAAGTCATGTGATCAAATGAAAAGATAAACTTTCTCAAATTGTTTCAACTCGACTGACATACATTTTGCACATGTAGAAAGACATAAGTATAAATAATACATGTTTAATAAATAAATAAATTAGAATAGGTCCGATCAGTTTTCGTTATTAATGTATCGTTGTTTACTTCCGTCGTCTGGTACTGTCAAAATGGATTATGAAGAAAACATGGAAAATGCTCGTTATGCAACGAATGATGTCACTCCTTTATGAACCAAAGATTGAATCATCTTGTGTTGTATAAAAAGTGTAAATGTATTATTATGTCTCTAAATACATATAATAAAAACGTAGATATAATATGGCATTATTGCATCATATCCCAAATCAAGCTACATGGTTTCTGAAAACGATCTAAGGACGACATTTTTATGTCAACTTATTAAATTACAATTTTTACTCAGGATTAAAAGTAATCACTAGAAAAGTAAATACATGTAATTATTCTAATCAAAACAACTCACCTGTTACAACCCTCAACTATGAGATCAATGACCGTGTCCGATGACCAGTCTTGACATTCCATAATTACCGATCAATACACAGCTGTCAAAAGGTAGTTGTGGGCGGTATTAACGGGGGAATTTAAATTCGTTTTACGACTTTTGTGTCTGAAAACCTGTGGCGGATGGCAGTAACTGAGTTTGGCAGTATAACGGGGTATTTTTAATGGGGGAAATCGGGACAGACGAGAATATTGGCGATAGGCGAGATTGGTGTTAAAACAGGGGGCGATAGACCAAGGGAGCACTGTATTTAGCTTCTTTCTGGGAGATCAAAATTGAACATATGCTACAACATGCAATAATTCAATAATTAGGTGAGTCATACAGGCTCATGTGAGCCTCTAGTTTAATAAAGTTACAACTTCATAAAAAGTTAATTTGTTAAAACTAGTATAAGGGGTAACCATACACTACAGGGAGATAACTCTTTAAAATCAGTTGAACGTTTTGATCATATGATGTTTGTATGCAGATTTCAAGCATCTCGGTGATAAAAACCACAGTGATTAAAGCTGCTATGTGGCTAGTGAATTTATAGCTCTGAGTCTGTTGGTTGGAATTTGTTAAAATTTTGATATTTATTACAGTGGATATATTCAAACACACTGCCAAAAAAAAATAAGAAAATTAAATGAGCAGATCAAATTTTACCTGAAGTGTGTGGTACCACCTTAAGCTATGTAAGTCGAATTACATTTCATAGCTTCTAAGTCATATCTTTACACTTTCATTTTTATAGGAATCTATTTTTATATCCAGAGAGACTTTACAAGTTGTCAGCTAGTGGAAAAGAATTTTATAAAATATGCGATTATGTGCACGAGTTTTCTGAACAAATAATTTCAAAGAGGAGAAAAGACTTGGTATGAATATTTGTTATCTTAAGGTATTTTTATATTTTTGGCATGCCACACGACGACTACAAAACAATCGATAGAAAATAGGGAGCAAGTGTGTGGAGATCTAATATTAATTAGATTGATATTTGCGTGGATTGTGTATAATTTACCTGTTCAGGGATACCTTACTACCTAAGGTCATCTCAAAGTATTTTCTGAACATGTGACCTGTACACAGGTCAAAATTTAGTACATGTGAAATTATTTTTCAGTTAAAAAAACTATATATTAAGAAGATTCATTTATGGTGTTAGTATTTCCAGAATTTTAAAGATGAAAATATATCCCATTTTTAAGTGAAAGAGTTTTTTTTTAATGAAGCTCTTTTTCATTTTCAATGACAGAGAATTTGTACCAAAACATTACATAACAATTTATAAAAGGAAAGTTTATCAAGAGAAGGTCAACAATTACACCAATACCAGCAAACAAACAAATACCTATCACCTCAAACCATTGAACACAAAAAAGGCCTCACTATATGGTATTAAAAATCCAGTTTCTGACTAGGGACAGGCACAAAAAAGTGATAGGTTTAACCGGTTATTGGATCTTAACTCTACCCTCTTAATAATTGGATCAACAATACAGATACATGTATTAACAAAATAAAAATAACCTGCACAGATTTTCTTTCACTCAAACAGACAATACGCGTAAATGACAAGATAAACATGGACAGTACAATAGTAAGGTCAGTGAATGTTGATAGTTAACTAACTACTAGCATAGAAGGTAGAATCTGTTGGTTAAAGAAGGTTAGGATTAAGGTTATGGTGTTTAATGCCATTTTTAGAAATATATCAGTTATATTGTGACGGTCAGTTTTATTGGTGTAGGAAACTGGAGAAACCGAATAAAACCACTAACCTTCCGCAAGTCACTTTATCACATAATGTTGTATTGAGTATACCTTGCATGAAGGAGGTTCAAACTCACAACTTTAGTGGTGATAGACACTGATTGCACATGTAGTTGTAAATCCAACTACCATGCGATCACTACCACGATGGCCCCATGGACATTACAATAGTAAGGTCAATGAATGTTCAGAGTTAACTACCTACTAACATAGAAGGTAGAATATGTTGGTTAGAGACCATTAATTACTCTTAGGAAATGAATATTAATCCTATATTTCTTGTTTAAACAGATGGATAAATCTGATACAGAGAAAAAAAGACACATGGATTTCCTAGACATTTTATTGACGGCTAAAGATGAGAACGGGAAAGGATTGACTGACGAAGAAATAAGAAATGAAGTGGACACGTTTATGTTCGCTGGTAATGTTAATCTTCTCTAAATTATTTTACAACAGGCTGGTGGTTTTATCTGTGTACTCTGGTTTCCTCCACCAATAAAACTAGAACTGACCTCAATGATATAACTGAAATAGTGTTGAAAGTGACATGAAATACCATAAGCCTAACCCATGTAATTTAGCTTTGGAAAAGATTTTGGTTGTTTTTTCAAGACTGAGAAATTTAAAATGTAATAAGTTCTTTGAAAGTTGATTGTTTCTTAGAGGCATTAGCTACGATTTTGACCAAAAAAATTATATGTTTTAAATTGCTTTAAAATGATGAAATAAAGGTAAATATTTCACATTAAACAGCTTATCGTACCACTTTTCGCCTTTTGAGAATGAAACATACATGTGAACCTTCCGGCGGGAGCATTATTCTCCCGATTTTGAGGGTCCCTTCCGTCTCTCCCGTCAACTTTCAAAATCTTCCGCCCGTGAAAAAAATCTTGCCCTACAATGTACATTTGCGATCAATATTTCTGGAAATACCCCATTTGGAACCTCAGCGCTGATGAAAAACACAGAGAAATACGAATGATATCCGGTTATTGATCCGTTTGACACCTTTACATTGAAAATTACTATTGATTGATTGATTATTGCCTTGCAAGCAAATAATTTGACCTCGCTTTCTCCATATGCAACTGACCTTACTAGTGACAGGTAATAACGAATAATTTGTATTTTGTCACTTATTAACTGCAAACTTGCATGGTTCTTTGTCCGTAATTAATGCAGCCTAAAAGCAGATTCACAGAAAATAAGAAATAAGTGCATTGTTGTACTGATTTAATGACGATTCGGCAAACTCTGTAAACAATGCCGATAATTAATAAGATGGCGTCCATTTCTTGATCGATCTCTAAACACGAGCAGTTGCACCTTTTTTTCCCCGATGCGCGTACATTTCATAACATTTATAAGTTACAGAAACATGTTTTATTAAGGCATCAATTTTTATGGGTAACAAAAATTTTTGATTTTGGGAGATAATGCCCCTTTAAGTTAAGGATAATCCATTGACATGTCTTCAAATTTTTATGTCAGCTGTTAATACAGGGGAACCGCATCAGCAGTGTAATGGTTAACCTGCTTGCCTCTAGTGCGGTAGATCATGGATTCGAGCCCTGAGGCAGGTTGTTGGTTTTCTGGTACTCCGGTTACCTCCACCAATAAAACTGACCACCGTGATATAACTGATATCTGGTTGGATGTTGTGTTAAACATCATAACTCTAACTCTAACCTTTTTATTTGATCTTCTTGATTGTATTAAGGTCACGATACAACTGCTAGTGTACTAAGTTGGAGTATATATAGTTTGGGTAAACACAAGGATATTCAAGAGAAAGTTTACAGAGAGGTCAGAGAGGTCATCAGGGACAAGCAGTATGTTGATGGGTAGGTATCTTAAATTAAATCATCTAGACAAAGTAGAAGTTCCTGGTAATTTTTGATTTTCTATGATCCTTATTTCTTAATCTGACAGCCAAAAAATTGCGGTCATATTATGTTATGGAGCTATCGCCGTCATCGTCATAGTTCGTCTGTACTCTGTAGACAGAATTGTTTCCATGTGATAACTTAAGTTGTAGATGACGGATCCGTATGAATTCTGAACACAATGATCCTTGGCACCGAATAAAGATTGGTATTGATTTGGGGTATTGTAACCCTACCTGTTTCGAAACAAGAGATCCTAAGGTGTAAAAATTGATGTTTCTGTTATTTGTACACAGAGAGCTTATTTTTCATATGAGCATTATTACATAACTTTTACCATTCTTGACATAATAGCACACCAAAAGGGGAATCAAATTTTAAACTTTTTTTATTTTTCATGCAAAATGATCATTTTAATGGTATAATGATGGGCCATGAAAAAATGTTGGTTTTTTTATTTCAAAAAGAGGCCCAAATTCTAATATTTTGCATATTTGGAAGGTATATAGAATTTTTTATTTTTTGTCCAATTTTGATGCAGTTTTTTCTTTGAATTGATTGGGCCAAGAACTTTCAGCTGCATGTCAACGAATTTCCTTTATATTTTATGATTTCCGAAATGAATTCAACCGAAAGGAGACAACAAAAGCCGAATTTTAATATTTCAACTTTCTTATTTTACATCCAATTTTAATTCATTTTTTGCAAAATGATTATCTTTATGAATTATTAATAGACCATTAAAAAATTTTACTATTTTATTTCAAAAAGGGACCAAACTTTGCATATTTGGAAGACATATTTAATGTTTAAAACAAGACAAATGTCTAAAATACAATGAGTCCAGCATATTACTGTATCCAACACATTATTGTGACCAGCAATATACTATGTCAAGCAAAATACTATGTCCACACTGGCTTTTAATATATACTTGTTCATTTTTCCCATGACAACATGCTGTGCTCAGCATAGCCCTTTACTCTCATTTTGGCATGGAAACTAGTTCTAACAGGCACTTTCCCCAAAGAAAATTTTTAGACCTTAGAATGTATCTTTATTTTTTCAGATTTCATTCTTACTCTGTGAGATTCTTAGGGTAGGGTTGTGGTGTTTAGCATCACTTTCAACAAAATTTCAGTTATATCATGGTGATCAGTTTTATTGGTGGAAGAAACCCGAAGAAAACCATTGACTTGCTGCAAGTCACTGACAAATTTTATCACATAATGTTGTATCGAGTGCACCTCGCAATGATTAGGATTCGAAAGCACAATTTTAGTGGTGTTAGGCACCGATTGCACAGGAAGTTGTAAATCTAACTACCATACCATCACGACCACCACGGCCCCAATTTCATATAAACTGCAACGGTGGTGTAATGGTTAGCACTGATTGCACAGGAAGTTGTAAATCCAACTACCTTACAACCATGACACACACCCCTTGATTCTTAGGATAGAATTCAACTTGGAAATTGTTTTCATGAAATGATTCTTTTCAGTGATGATATAAATAAGATGAAATATATGTCTTGCTTCTTAAAAGAAGTAATGCGGGACTACACCCCAGTAACTGTGGTCAGTAGGACATTAAACGAACCAGTTATAATTGACGATGGAGTTATTCCTAAAGGAACTATAATTGATCTAGGAATCCATAGTGTACATCATAATCCAGATGTTAGGAGCGATTTCTTTGAAAAAAAAAAATATGTTCATCTTTAAATATTTCAGAGATGATATTTTAAAGATGAAATACTTATCATGTTTGCTAAAAGAAACTATGAGATACTATACCCCTGTACCTTTTGTGAGCAGGCAACTAGATGAACCCACTATTTTAGACGGAGTAGAGTTTCCTGAAGGAACCTTAACAGCTCTAGACATGCACAGTGTACATCACAACCCTGACGTCTGGGAACATGAATGGGTACGTCTTTTGCAAAACAATTTAACAAGTTTGTGTTTTTGCTTCCAGAGACGATATATCAAAGATGAGCTATTTAACCTGTGTCTTTAAAGAAGTAATGCGGCACTACACGACGGCTCCTATTGTTGCTCGTATGTTAGATCAGCCCTGTGTCATTGATGGGGTCGAGTTCCCTAAAGGGAGCTTTTTTGATTTGAACATCTTTAGTGTACACCATAATCCAGAAGTTTGGGATGATCCATGGGTATGTGCTAAGAGTGAAATCCACCTAATGTATTTATGTTGTAAAATCTGTGTTTGTAAAACATGGGTGGTGGAAAATAGTATACTTCAGTATTAACTTAGAAACACTTTTTTTCTACTTTACTAACCTGCAGTAATGTCTGTATTCTGCAAAAGATATTCATTTATATAAAGTAAGACTCCTAATACTTCTTGAGCACCTGAGTTCACTCCCCTTTTTCAGTCAGGATTATGTTGCATTGCAATCTTTAGTTTTCTGTAGAGTGTTTTTGTCAACCATTGTTTTTCTTTTTTTTTCATTTTTCCTTCAGTCATTTTCTGTCTTGTCTTCTTATTAACCCTTTGGTATCCCCAGACTTCTCTTAAAGCTATATTATGTATATGTAGAAACTGTTAGAACATTTCTAGTAATATTGTAGTAATTCATGTTTCAGCTTAAGTACTTTATGAATTTTTTTCTGTAATGGGAGAATAAAGAACAAATATCAGTCATAAAATTGCCTTTCGTAGTTTTAAAAATAAACTTTAGTTGACCAAAACTTGTTTGATCATAATTCAACTTTTACCAGGAAATGGCCATATTATAAATGTCTGATTTTAAATTTCACACACAAAAAAAGAAGAAAATATTTATCAATTCAATTTTGTTTTACTGTGAGGCAAATATTCAGATTTTATACACAAAATATTTTCTTTTTGCTGATTGGTCAATTGATATGCGACCTCTGACCTTATATGGATGTTTTTATTATGTAATTTGATATTCGAAGATCCAACAAATGTTGACTGCTAATTAGACTGTTCTATATTTCAGGAATTTAAACCAGAGAGATTTGAAGGTGACAAACACCATGAGATGGATCCCTACAGTTTTATACCATTTTCTGCTGGACCCAGGTGAGTAATCTCCCTTTTTAGGTCGACTTTTCGAAGAAAAAAAGTCAAGCTATTGTCGTCACTCCGGCGTCAGCGTCAACGTCTGGGTCGGTTAAGTTTTCGGTTAAGTTTTTTGTCAGAGTCCATTTCTCAAAAACTATCACAGATATCCATTTGAAACTTGGAATACTTGTTCACTATCAAAAGAGGAACCAATTACAACAAGGCAGAT
>MJUT01048828.1:259510-269947 GCA_002080005.1 Gigantidas platifrons
GGGGGGGGGGGGTGAGGGGTGGTGAAGAAGAAGGACTGAAAGCCAACTTCAACTAGTTTTAATCATCGATCATGAGGGTGGAAAAGGGGCGTCCATGAATTTTTTTAGAGTCTTGTTCCATTAAATAGAGTCCGCTGGATCCGTCCTTGTTTTCTCAAATATGCAAGTGCTCCGATTGAGTGGTGTAATGGTTGGCATGCTCGCCATCGAGTGCGGTAGATCGTGGGTTCGGGTCAAACCAAAGACTATAAAATTGGTATTTGCTGCTTTTTCCCTAACCACGCAGCATTAAGGAGAAAAAGGAAAGACTTGTTGGCTCGGAATCAGAATAATGTGTACGAGTGGGGCGACATGTCTACCCGCGGACTGTTGTTTCAGTGAGCTAGCACTATACAAATCCAACTTGAATTGGCGTTAAACAACAATCACTCCCTCAACCGATAGAGTAGGTCTCTAAGTCTAGGACTTTCCATAGAATTTAGTATAATATCTTTTATTTCCTAAATAAACAATATACCGGTATATTAGACCATCATACATGTACATGTACTACTGCAAAATGCGTATGAAATAATTTCATAGGCTTCTCGTGAACATTAAAAATGGTCATTTTCCAGCTACTTTCAAGTGTCATTTGATCAGATCTAGATGAAAGGACACGTACAAACTGTAACTAAATTTCTTCCGACGATATCAACATGTTATATGCGCTATTGCAGCTGTAGATGTATCGTGTAATTGTTCATGGCGTCCATCCGCAAATATTCGCAACACCTAGTTCGTTCTTCTGACAATATATACACAAAGAAAAAGTTAAGCACCCCCTGATATATTAAAACATAATAAGTTACACTAAGTTTAGATTCTAATATTTATATTGATTATAGCACGAACAATGTTCCATTAAAAAGATGTGCTCACACAGGTGTGACCATTATGTTGTTCAGAGTGATGTCACAGGCTTGAAAATTTACCTGTGTGGTGGGCAGGAAATCAAAAATTTCGCTTGTCTTTCAATGAAGGTTCAACTTTAAATTGTCATTATTATCAGAATAAAAAGATTGGAAATTCAATCTTGTTTTGTTTAGTTTTGAAGCGTAAATATGCACTATTTCATATTAGAATTATGAATTTATCATATCAAAATAAAAAAAAATGTAAACTGACAGACTAAATATGAATTTTCTTAAGTCTCTAAAACAATTAACAGAACCAAAATTGGTTTGGAAATAAAAAAGTTATAAAAGTTTAAAAATTGGTTACTTTCCTGTCAATTACGTTATTGTTTCATTGCCAACCAATTATTTGTTTAATGACATGCAAATTAGTGAATATGACATCACTAATGAGACTGACGAACATTCCTATATGGACTAGTCATGCACGTGAACCATGCCTCTCACGCATTACTCAAAATTCAGTATGTTTACTCTTCGAATTTGGGTATTTAAGTCCGGTGTTTTAAAAAATGTATTCATTCTCAGTAAGCATGGTACGAAGGCGAATATCAGAAGTACAAAGATGGCAAATAATCGGCATACATACAACAGGGATGTCCTTCAAAGCTATTGGACGTCAGATGGGCTACCACTATACTGTAGTCAGTCGACTGGTGAGAAAACACACACAAACCAACAATGTGAAAGACTTGCCAAGATTCGGCAGACCACGGGTAACATCTGATCATGATGACAGGGCATTGCACGTTTGGTTAGACGGATGCCATTCGCAACATGTCCCGTACTGAAACAACACTGGATGTCCAATAGACGGCTGTCAACAAGAACAGTTAGAAACCGTCTGAAATCAGCGGGACTTAAGTCAAGGAGAGTCATTAAACGTCCACTGTTGGCAGACCGACATCGGTGATCACGTTTGGCATGATGTTTAGCACGACGTGGTTGGAATTTAAGGACATGGCGCAAAATCCATTGGTTAGACGAGAGCCGGTTTCTGCTTCATGTAACCGACGGCCGGATGAGGATTTGGAGACACAAAAACACAGCCTATACCCCAAGGAACATCCAGCCAACTGTCCCTTACAGTGGAGGCTCAGTAATGGTTTGAGGGTGTATCTCTCATGACTGCAAGCTGGATTTAGTCACCATACAAGGGAACCTAACTGGCGATCAGTACATCAGAGACGTCTTGCAACCAGTTGTTGTCCAATAGATGTCGTCAAATGATTCATAAGTGACGTTCTGAAAGTGAAATGACAATCTTATCGTGATTTTTGAACTGTGAAGGTCAATACTTAAAATGGACATGTTTTACTGCAAAAACTGGCCTTTTGATATTGTGATTCAATATTCATTAAATTAACATTTTTCTTGATTTTTTTTAGGTTTCTTACATCCAATGAAATGTCATAACAGGTCACCATTGCGTTCTTGAGATTATCTGGTTAGCAATCTCGTGATACTTATCGTATCATTTGTCATTACAAAAAAACATGGGGGTGCTTAACTTTTTTCTTTGTAAATATAATTCCCATATCATTTTCCCATGAACAATTTTTTTTTCTCAAATACTAGCTAGTAAGAAACGTGTAATATTTCTATATTTTAGTTTTCATTATAATGACATGGACCAAATATGACTTTGAATTGTTTTGAAAACCATTTGTTGTTTTAATTTGAAGTTGCTAAAATACTTATGGACAGATGATATAGAAATCGATAAAAGCAAATATGTTATTTTGACCGTTAAGTCACAATTTGCGTCCGGGAAGGGGTGCTTCGTGCCCATTATATGAGGGCCTCAATCGACGTCCTCCATACCACTACCTCCCCTGTTTTAAAGCCCTAGTTATGACCCTGGAAATATTGCTGAAAGTGGCGTTAAACACCATAAACCTAAACACAAACCCTTACACTGGTGACAAGCATGCACTTGATAACCTCACATGTGAAAAAGTTTACTAGTTGCAGTTGCCCAACTTCATCAGTTCTCTCCAGATACTCCGACTTCCTCCGCCAATAAAACTGGTTGCCATGATATAACTGAAATACTGTTGAGTAAAGAGTAACATTAAACAACAAACAAATCTTACACTGGTGTACCTCTTGATTTTGTGGGGAAGATTCTTTTTGTAGTGTGTTCTCTTTTGTTTAATCTTCTCTTATTATGCTATGGTGAGCCGCAAGGTTCATGTGCGCCAGGATTGACTGGTTATATAGACAGCTAAATTGTAAAAGATAGCTTTGGGACACAACCAAAACCACTTTAGAATATCCCAACTCAATCCAGTATTAGTGTAGTGTAGTTTAGAAAGAAAACTATGCTATTGGTTTATATGGTTACAACATTTATCCCCCTTTAATTAAAACATAATTTTGTCAAATTACAACTATTCAGACACTTTGAAATCACAACATTCATGCATATTAAATGCAAACGCTTTCTGTCCCCTTCCCCTACTTTTTGGAAGAGTCCTAATGGAATATATAATTTAACAAATGTTTCTTTTATAAATATATATATTTTCATAAAAGAACTGGTTTGTAAAAAGTGGAATAAACTTTGCACAATACATAAAAGCACATGCTGAGCACATCCATAAAACATATACTGTTAATTTATTAAGTCAACCAAATTTGGGATCTTATGGTATCTTGTTACAGATTGTTTTAATCAATCTTAAATTTCATCAGTAAACAAGTTCTCGGTAAGGAATTCTAATTTATTGAGAAAAAAAATATATGCAAAAGCTTCATTATTGTATTGTTTCTTTTGGGTTCTTGTCATGGTTGTCTATAATACAACTCAGAGCTTTGAGAATTTGCAATCCAATCGCTTTGGTATTCTCATGAAGGTATCAATTAATTTCACATTTGTTCTTACAATAGTCAAAGGATTTGTATACATAAATCCTTGAATAGTCCTATATAAAAATGTGGATACCTTAGGATTTATCAAAGTCTTCATTATATGTGAGGTAGTCTTAACTTTATGTAATTACTAAAAATCATTATATGCTATAATGATATTACTTACTCATGTTTTTAAGGTTTATAATATTTTTGAAATTAAAATTACAAAATAAAACTATACATATACAGTATAGTAAATTACATGGTTCATTACAAATTAAGTTTGGAGGTAAAATACAGAGTTACTATTGATAGATTCTTCTTCTTCTTCTTCTTCTTCTTCTTCTTCTTCTTCTTCTTCTTCTTCTTCTTCTTCTTCTTCCTCCTCCTCCTCCTCCTTCTTCTTCTTCTTCTTCTTCTTCTTCTTCTTCTTCTTCTTCTTGCACGAAACGATTCTAGTTTGGGACGTACCAGTGCTTGATATGCTCTAGACTTAATCTCCGTATTTGTCACTTTAAGGTTTCGTTTTAAAAAGCCCAGTAATTTGTTCCCATTTGAAGCAATATTGTCAATGTGTTTGTTCCATCTGAGATTCGATTGTAGTTCGACGCCCAGGTATTTTGCAGATGATACAGATTCAAGAGTGTGATTGTGTAGGATGTAGTCATGATTAATGGAATTTTTCTTTTGTAATATAGAGTTTTGTTCACTTGTCCGGGTGGAAAGCCATTAGCCAATCTGACTCCCACTAAGCTGCGGCATCTTAATCATGTTGGAGCTTTTGACAGTCTTGATGTGATTTAATTTCTCGATATATTATGTTGTCATCAGCAAATAGTCTGAGTTTACTGTATTTTAGATATTATATTCTGGTAAATCATTTATGTAAATTAAAAATAGAATCGGAGTGCCCTGGGGAACACCTGATGTCACTGGGACTGATGCTGAAGAGGTGCCATTTATGACTACAGTTTGTGTTCTATCGGATAAAAATGCTTTAATTCAGTTTAATATATACAGTCCGACAAAAGTTAAGCACCACCTGCCTTGTTTCAATAATATCTTTTCTAATAATGAACTTATTTCAAATCGGTTTGCTGTTTTCGTTACCTGTACACACATACTTATTTACCTGTGAAACAGGTCATTGATCGATTTTTATTTATGTGTATATGACAGGGTGTGTAAAGTGTCACGTGTACTTTTCAACATTTGTGTTTGCGAACGAAAGCTGATTTTTTTTGTGTAGAGTTTTAAGTTTCATTTTCTATTGGTTTGGTATGGTGCGGCAAAAATTAACCAAACCAGAAAGGTGGCAAGCTGTTGGCATGCATAACGGTGGTTTTAGCCATAGAAGGGTGGCAGACCACTTCAGGGTTAACCATTCCATCATTGTACGACTGATGCAGCGTTTTCATCAAACGGGGAATGTTACTGACCGTTCATATGCAGGTAGACCTCGCAAAACGACGCCGAGAGAGGACCGGCTCATATCCAGACGGGCGCGGCAACGGCCGTTCAGTACAGCTGGTGCACTTCGTGGTAATTTAGCGTTTGGAGGCCACATTAGCACACGCACTGTAATCAGACGCCTCCACCATCAGGGAATGCGAGCGCGACGACCCATAAAACATCCACAGTTGACATTACGTCATCGCCATGCTCGATTTGACTGGTCACATGATCATTTGGGGTGGACTATTCGCACATGGAGACGGGTCCACTGGTCTGATGAAAGTCGTTTTTTGTTACGCCCTACCGACGGTCGTGCAAGGGTTTGGCGCCAACGAAACACTTCATTTCAGGACAACCACATTTTGGGCACAACTGCTTTTGGGGGTGGGGGTGTAACTGTCTGGGGTTGTGTTTCCTTTGACTGTAAATTGGACTTGTACGCTCTTGATGGTAATCTGACAGGCCAAAAATACCGTGACAATGTGCTCGCTCCACGCGTAGTCCCTCATTTCGACATTCATGTGTTGGCTGACAGGCCAATGTTCATGGACGACAATGCTAGGCCACATAGAGCCCGAATTGTACAACATTCTTTACAGCAAGAGGCTGTTCAGACAATTCCATGGTCTGCGATGTCGCCAGACATGAACCCTATGGAGCATGTATGGGACTTTATTGGCCGAAAAATTAACCAACGCAATCCAAAATGTCAAAATATTGACGAATTAAGAACTGCTATCTTACAGGCGTCTTGTGCGAAGCATGACGAGGCGTGTTACAGAACTTCACAATAAACGCGGTGGATATACTCATTATTGGTTTTTATGCCTTACACACACGCACAATAGATGCATTTAAAAGTTCTTAAAATCCGAAGACTCTGCATTTTAATGCAATGTTAAAAACTTCCATCAAAGACAAACTGGTTTTACGTTTTTCCAGCGCCTGTTTTGAACCCCATTTTTGCCACGTCATAGTCATGTCTTTCAGGATGATAAATACTTCGTAGATTGGTAATTTCAGAGCCCATGGTGTAGTCTTTTAAGAAGTGTAAGAAAAATGGTGATATCTATTTTATTGTTTTAACAGTATTGATGTAAAAAAATATATCGATAAAAATATAGGGTGGTGCTTAACTTTGGTCGGAGTGTATATATTTTTGCATACCATAGAATTTTAATTTATATAGGAGACGACAGTGAGGAATTTTAACAAATGGTTTAGCAAAATCCATTATTATTAAGTCAGTTTGTTTATTACAGTTATTACTTTTTGCCAGTTCTTGTATGAAGTCTATGAGTTGTGTTTCACATGAGCAAGCTTTTCTGAAACCATGTTGGAGGTTGTATAATATTTTATTATTTTCCAGGTGTGACCAGATGTTACTTGTGATGATATGCTCCATTAGCTTACAGCAAATACATGTTAACGATATAGATCTGTAATTTACAGGTTTATATTTTTCTCCTTTTTTTAAATGCCGGAGCAACGTTTGCGTGTTTCCAATCTTTTGGTGTTTCTCCTGTTTCAAGTGATTTTTAGCAAATTTCAGTTAATATAGGTGCAATTTGATCTTTTAGTTCTTTCAATACACGGCCATTGATGTTGTCTGGCCCGCAAGCTTTGTGTGGATTTAGGCTTGCTAACAATTTATTGATCCCTGTTTCACTGATTGTATAGATGGCATTTGAGGGTGAGGACTTGGACCTTTGTCTGGAATATTTAGATCTGTTTCATTGGTAAATACAGATTGGAATTGTTGATTTAAAATGTTTACTTTTTCTTCTGTCTCTGTAATTAATTTATCTTCCTTTTTTAGTAGGGCGACCCCTGAGTTGTGAGAACGGGTGCTAAATAATGTAACTAAAGAGGTTTTTATGTTTTGTTCTAGATGAATCAAACTGGCCCGGTTCATTGATTGGTAAGTCGTATATGATTTTTTTTTCTATATAGTTCCAGTATGCTGCACGCAATTCTTTTTGTACAGCATTCTTAACCTTTTTAAATTTTTCAGGATGTTTCTTTCTGTTATTATATGCTCACACCTGGGATAGGTACAAAAGAAACACACAAGTCAGACATTTTGGTTTACTCAAACATTTTCAAACTGTAGATTAATTTGAGCTACATATACTACTATTCTATTTGTTTTCTAAAGGTCAGTTATCTTTCTGTTTACTCATTTTGTTGATACTATTTCTAATTTTCACCTCAGTATGAAATTGTGAGAATGCACATGTTGAGATTGAAGTATGAATCTGAGTATAATTGTTTTATAATTTCATTTAAAATTAGAATGAGAGGAATGTTATCATGGTTATTCTTTTATATTTTTACAAGTGTTGAATTTCTGTAAACTTTGATATACAATTTGTATATATCAGATTAATTTATTCAAGATGATGCTTTGTTATTATGTTCTTAAGTCATGTTGACTTATCCTTGCCCTTTTTATATTATTCAGAATTTATTATGATGTAGACTTGTAGAGATCCTAGAATGATCAATTCTGCTGGTTCCCTTGTACCATATATAGGGTAAGCTAAAAAAAATGTATTTGATTGCTTATTTATCTCCTCACCTACTTCTTCTCCATCCCCAGTTTTCCCTTTTAAAAATTGTGTGTGGAAAAGATTAATATCAAGCGGTTGTATTTTTTTTTTTAAAACTGCTATTAATTTATCAAAACTTGCAATAATATTTTTAATGTATTATAAACATTGCCACACTAAAAAGCTTCCAAATACCATCTTGTAAAACTGAATACATAAAAGAAGCTTTATTCCCAAGAACAATAACAGAATGGAACAAAGTACCGGAAAACATCACTGGACTCTTTCAAATCCTCCATCTCTAAACAACAGTATTAATTCTCAGTAATTTACTTGTATATACCTTATTTGTACTTTTTTGCTCTTCTTGCCATTAATTTTACATATTATAACATTTTTGGCTTTTAATCTATGTCTTGTTGTAAGTAAACCTCCACTGTGACATAATCTTCAGCTGGTTGAAGGTGGTCACTATATATGGTAGAATAGAAGAATAGAATAGGTAGCAAATTTGCATGGCTATCATTTGGAACACCTCTGTGGTTTATCAAAATCTCGTTCCGAACGTCTAAAAGTAGCTAATTTTCATGGTAGCTAATAATCATAGGACACCGGTTCACTCATGTTCCTCTGAACGATATATACAATTCCCCCGCCTTTATAATAGAATAACAATTCATTTACTAAGTTGTGAATTACCATATTCAGCATATGAAGATATTTGCAATGTTTTGCACAGAAGACAAAGACCAATGCCGTTCTTGAATATTAACTATTCTCGTTATCATCATGATGGGGAAAATCATATTTAAGGAAAATGAAAAATCATTTATAAAGATAAATGTAAAATCTAAGTTAGAAGGAATCGCACACAATAAATAAGGGTAATAACAAAATTACCGAACACTGCGAGCAATCTTCCAAAGGGAAAGGCAAAACTCATAAATTAACAAACAGACAAAATCAGTCAACAACCGGAAAACTGTGAAAACCGCAATTGCCCTGACTTGGCACAGGCATTTCTAAAGAAATGGTGGGTTGAATCAGAATTTACGATGCCAAACCTCCCGCTTTCATTACAGTTCAAAACCGTAATGGCCCTGACTTGGTAAATCACAATCAAAATAGACAAAAACAATATTAATATTGTCGTTGGGGATCTAGTTACTAGGGGAGAGCACCTGGATTTGTCACGTCATGGTCTTTTTTCTGTACATCGAGTTCAGCTAAGATGAGAGGTGATTGATCGTTTTGTTGATATTGGTGGAATAGATGACCATCACTGTCTAATAATACAATTAAAAATCAATAACATTACCCAAGAAAAATCAGAAGCCGTAAATCAAAGAAGGACAGACAATGCAATGGAAAAAAGGATAAACAGACAAACAATGATCAACGAAACATTACATAGAAAACTAAAGATCCAACAACACGAACCTCACTAACAACCGGGATGAACTCAAGTGCTCCGGAAGGGGTAAACAGTTCCTGTTCTACTAGTGGCAACAGTCGTGCTATTCCTCCTACATACCCGGTGATAAGTCATGGGTGAGGAAAGGTCAGTATTGCGATTACGATGAACAGAACATATCCGTGGTCATGTGTGACACGAATATTACATAGCGGTTAACCAAGTAACGGTGACGACCGTAAAACTTTCAACGTGATGAATTTAACCTAACCACTAGGAACCCTTGGTTTAGTAGCTTCCTTGTTAGCAGCAACCCTCTATCAAGGAAATCTTGGAACAGATATATACTTCATATGCAGGTGTTGCTGGAATGTTGCCACATATGAATGGAAAGTTCAAAATGTGACAATTGAAATGATCTAAGGTTCGTAAGTTTCGTTCATAACTGTTAATTTCGATGTGTAGGCCTAGGTATGAATCAGATCTAATTTGAAAAGGATAAAACGGGAGTGAAGCCGAGCGGTTTGAAAGGGTCAGCAAAACCTTCTCCACCAACTGCTACATCATCACTGTGTAGAATCACCACCGGATATAGGTACCATCGAAGCGGGTGGAAAAGCAAACGTGAAGTCAGGTAAGGTCAAATTCTTCTTATTTTCATTATATTCTACGTTTTGCTGACAAGTAAAGTTTTGTGATATTAATTCATAATAATGTAGCTACTATTTAAGGCTGATTATGATCCGTAATTGGCTTTCTCTCTCTTCAAATCGTCAGAATCGGATCGGGTGGTACCTGTTCAAAGAAGCATGTGACGAGTTCAAAGTTGTAAAAAACATGTTTATACTTCAACTATTTATTTGACGTTTTTGTAGAACAAAGTTTTATCATATTTAAGCTTTGAACAACACTGTATTTCGAAATAAACTATTGTTTTCACAGAAAAATTCATGTAAATAAAGCGACATCGTTGTACGGCAAATAGAAAGGCATCTATTTCCCGTACAGTAAACAACTATTTGCCGTACAATTTATCCGCTTGATTTACATGAATTTCTCTGTGAAAACAATAGTTTATTTCGAAATACAGTGTTGTTCAAGCTTAAATATGATAAAACTTTGTTCTACAAAAACGTCAAATAAATAGTTGAAGGATAAACATGTTTTTTACAACTTTGAACTCGTCACATGCTTCTTTGAACAG
>MJUT01048828.1:271084-283167 GCA_002080005.1 Gigantidas platifrons
AAAACAAAACAAAAAACATAAAAAAAACAAAAATAACAGGTTGAAAACACGCAAAAAACTGTCATTACAATCATTTCTCAATTTACAGTATGTCGCTTTTGTTTCTATTTGTTGTCAGGAATGCTACTATTAAAACAGTAAAATGAGTATTATAGCAAATATTTATAGGCACGGAGAGCTTAAGTGCGAAAGTGAGAAACGGTCATAGATTTGAGATTTGAGGATTGGACGTCGATTAGACACCGGACGTCGATCTTAGTCTTACATATATATCTTTCTGATATGTCACCTTAGCTTATGACACTATATTGATGATATTAAAAAGCACCCCCCCCCCCNCCCCCCCAAAAAAATCCAAAACAAAATAAAACAACAAAGAAAAATAACAAAAATAACAGGTTAAAAACACGCAAAAAACTGTCATTACAATCATTTCTCAATTTACAGTATGTCGCTTTTGTTTCTATTTGTTGTCAGAAATCCTACTATTAAAACAGTAAAATGAGTATTATAGCAAATATTTGTTGGCTGAATAAATATTAAAAATCAAACACAGAATAGAACATGGAAATCTACATAAAAACTGCTTGAATGCATCCACTGCTCAACCGTATTCTTGTATATTGAGATATAATGCAGATAGAAGTAGAATGTCAATGTTAGAAAAATGACAAATCAAGGAAACTAACAGCGACAATAAAGAGTGGTTAGCTTCGAAATTGTACCCGTAAAGCTCTCCGTGCATAAATGGAAAAGAATCATAAATAAATAAATGTTCAAGTGATTGCATTTGTAACCTATCTGTGATTATCGGAGGAATGACTATCCCAGAATGTGTACGATCAGAAGCCGTAAATCGAAGGACAGACAACACAATGGCCAAAAGAAAAAGGACAAACAATGATCTACAAAAACTACACAGACAACTAAAGAGCAAATAACATGAACCCCACTACAAACTGGGGATGAACTCCTCTAGTGGCACTCGCCGTGTTACTCTTGTTATCAACCCCACTACAACCCGGGGATGAACTCCTCTAGTGGCACCCGTCGTGTTACTCTTGTTATCAACCCCACTACAACCCGGGGATGAACTCCTCTAGTGGCACTCGCCGTGTTACTCTTGTTATCAACCCCACAACAACCCGGGGATGAACTCCTCTAGTGGCACTCGCCGTGTTACTCTTGTTATCAACCCCAACAACAACCCGGGGATGAACTCCTCTAGTGGCACTCGCCGTGTTACTCTTGTTATCAACCCCACAACAACCCAGGGATGAACTCCTCTAGTGGCACTCGCCGTGTTACTCTTGTTATCAACCCCAACAACAACCCGGGGATAAACTCCTCTAGTGGCACTCGTCGTGTTACTCTTGTTATCAACCCGTTGATAAGTCATGGGTGAGGAAAGGAACGGATAACCATGATAACTAAAACATTGACATATTCTGGATATGTGTGACTAACAACTTCACATCTATCTCAGTCTCCACATGGGGAGAAAATCACCACGCGGGATATATGTGACTAACAACTTCACATCTATCTCAGTCTCTACATGGGGAGAAAATCACCACGCGGGATATATGTGACTAACAACTTCACATCTATCTCAGTCTCTACATGGGGAGAAAATCACCACGCGCATAGGATATAATAACTCTTGACATATCTATTAAGGAGCAACAATTCGTTGGTTGAATTATATCTTCCTTTACTCCTTACACAACATTACTTGTCTAAACGACATTGTAGTGTATTGTGTAAATTCATTGGTTCACTAATTATCCCCTCGCCAACGAAGATGCGAAGGGATATAGTAACGCTACCGTCCGTCCTTATGTAACATCCTTGTGAACACTCTTGATTTTCAAGGTCATAGGTCAAAGGTCAAGGTCACCGCGTCAAATTGTTAGGCGAGGGGGATACGACACGCTTTGCGTTGCTCATGTTTATATTACGTTTGTAAGAGAAAAACAAAGGTTTGAAAAGACTAAAGAGGTAAACAGGTGTGATTATAGGCATATCCCAATGTACACGTTTTACATACACTGAATCAGTAATTGTTAAAAATTTCACTACACACAATTTATAAGGCTAACATACCTGAAGGAATCATACGTTGTTAATTACATGTTGCATCCAGATGGTCACAAGTCAGTTTCTTTTGGCACCATACAGTGTTTTCACGACATTTCATCAAGAAACTTCCGCCATGTTCATCACACTGAATAAAATGCTTAACACTTTTTGATGCAAAGTAAAACTTTGGTGGTTTCATTGCAATGCCATTTGAGCAGATCTTTGCAATTTCTGAATAATGAAAATGACGATTGAAAAAAAAAATCAACAACATTAAGCTCAACATTATTAAGCACAAGTAGTCTTTTAACATTTCTATATACATTCTTGGCACACCTGGTATTTATCTTTATTCGACATATCCAATTTTTTTGTGGTTTGTATTGGTACTTACAAGTCACGAAATTTATATCACCACGAAAGCATATATGTAACATTAGAAGCATTTAACAAGTATCAAAAACTACGTGTTAAAATGTCGACATCTTCATTTCCGTGAAACCACGAAAATTGACATTAACGAATATTAATGAAGCCTAAGTATATATTTGATTTTCATCGACGTATATATGACTGGATTAATTTTACCTGCTGTGCAGATGGAGTGAGTAAAGCCATACAATTTTATTACAAAGGGAGATAACTTGTGTGAATTAAATCATGTGCTGCCGTGGCTATGATGTATGCATGCAATCAGTGTCTGTTAACGTTACAGATTTTACTGGGGGTTCATGTTCCTACTATTTTATTTTCTGTGTAGTGTTTTGTAGATCATTGTTTGTTCTTTCTGTTTGGCAATGCATTGTCTGTTCTTCTTCGACTAGCGGTTTCTGGTTACACCTTTGGGATCTTTAAGCTTTTCTTAGACTCTCACTGGTGTATAGGTGTACTCCGATACATTTGACAGCGACGATATACTAGTACGTGAATTTAAACTATTATTGAAAGTGGTGTCAACCACCCACAATTCAATCAAATATCAAACACTTATCTCTCTATTTCTATGTTACAAAAAATAGATATACATGTAAGGCCTTTGCTGAGGGATATATACTCTTATAAACAATTAGCATCAATTTGAGTTATACATATATGTATACATACCATCTTTGGTTTCCGTTTCAGAAGATTTCACAGGGATATCTACAGAAGACAACACAATTTTTATGTATTTTTTATATAGATATGTTAGTCTATAATATTGAAGATATCAATTTATATGAGGAAAATGTTTTGTGTCGCTCTGTAAAACGGAACTGTACATTATTGCTCTTAATTAAGGGTAATAACAAAATTACAGATCACCGAGCAATCTTTCAAAGGGAAAGGCAAAACTCATAAATCAACAAACAGACAAAATCAGTCAACAACCGGAAAACTGTGAAAACCGCAATGGCCCTGACTTGGTACAGGAATTTCCAAAGAAATGGTGGGTTGAATCAGATTTTACGGCGCCAAACCTCCCGCTTCCATTGCAGTTAATTCACAGTAACGACATCTAGAACTCACTGATCAGCTGTATGGAGTATAAGACGAGACATGGTCTGTTTCAGTTTGCATAAAACATACTATTACCACCAGGACATTAATAAAAACGTAGATATCTAATTTAGAACGCACGATGTGTTCCTGGAATAATCATCATCAGTAAGGCTCAATGTCAAAAGATTGGTAAGAAAGGCGTATCAAACGGTAATAATGCGTATCAAACAGTGCTAATGACGTACCAAACGATAATAATGACGTATCAAACGGTAATAAGGACTTATCAAACGGTAATAATGACGTATCAAACGGTGCTAGTGACGTACCAAACGATAATAATGACGTATCAAACGATAATAATGACGTATCAAACGATAATAATGACGTATCAAACGGTTATAATGACTTACCAAACGGTATTCCTAAAGCTGCTTTAGTATATGATACTACTCTGGAAGTTGTCAATCCACCACATCCACCCATGTGCATCTCCCAATCCATATAAAAACTTCTATCCATATATTGTGGATACTCTAAAAGTGTTGAATACCTGATCCATTCCGTCATAAACCTGTTTGACCATCCTGCGTTGCCTGGTTTGTTATGTCTTGGGTTAAAGTAAAATGTGAGATAACTGTTAGGATTGGCATCACAGTTCTTGAAGGTAAAGTCTTTCCCCGCAGCACGATATCCTTGGATATTTTTGTTTTTTACCAACTTAACAGGAAGAAACCCAAGAAATAAGTATGGATGAAGTCCATTATTCTTTGGTCTAGGTCCTTGGTAATTTGTATGACTGTTATAGTTGAACGAAAGAGTTGAACGACTTTTATACGAAGACAGGTTTTCGACAGTTACTTCCCTTTGTTCTCCGTTACTTTTAAGAATACGTATTTTTGCAAAGTCCTTGGTAGAATACATTGAACTCAAGTCTATTGCAGAACCACCGAACTTTCTTGATATAAAGGTGTACCCGTAGTCACCCTCAAACGAACAATAGACTTGTATCGCCTGATTATTTTGGTAAATGATGTAATTTCCGCTTGGATTTCTAGAATCTTCATTGTAAATATCTAGACACGATTCTACAATAAAATAAATAAGAATAAAATAATCTTACATATACCTGGTAATAAATGTTGTAGATATAAACAGTTCTCTATTATACCGTACTAGTAAAGTAATATTACACCAGTTTTGGGTGAAGAAAATTTTCCCCTGAAAATTCAATTTGGAATACGACAGTACCTTTTCTAAACTATTCGTGCATGTTTCAAGTCGAAATATGTTCACAACAACTAGAAATCTGCAAATCCGTGTGCATGTTTATCGTCCTCGCCATTGCGTTGTGGAGATTGATTAACTTTCGGTTGTTTTGTTCCGATGATTGTCGATCATGACCTCGTAAAGAAAAGATAAACAATCATGGATGCTGAGGTAAGCACGCACACATTTCTGACAATGATTATTGAGGAATATAAGGTAATACATTTCAATATTGATATTGATATCCTTGAATGGGGTAAATGTTTTTCAATAGCCTTTGTCATATGAGTTTTCTACTCACCTCGCTTACACGTATCTTATGAGTTTTCTACTCACCTGGCTTACACGTATCTTATGAGTTTTCTACTCACCTGGCTTACACGTATCTTATGAGTTTTCTACTCACCTGGCTTACACGTATCTTATGAGTTTTCTACTCACCTTGCTTACACGTATATTATGAGTTTTCTACTCACCTGGCTTACACGTATATTATGAGTTTTTACTCACCTGGCTTACACGTATATTATGAGTTTTCTACTCACCTTGCTTACACGTATGAGTTTTCTACTCACCTGGCTTACACGTATCTTATGAGTTTTCTACTCACCTGGCTTACACGTATATTATGAGTTTTCTACTCACCTGGCTTACACGTATAGTATGAGTTTTCTACTCACCTGGCTTACACGTATCTTCACACATTAACACTGTAGAAATCAGAAATGAGAACAAAACTACGTTGATAATCATCTCGAGTACACAACTGTTATTCGTATATCTCTGAAATCAAAATTTCAAGCTTGTTTATGTTTGTAGAAAAAAGATACAGCTTAATCACGTTATAATATTTTTGCATCACAACACTTAACTTCGAATCGTTAGGTATTTTAGTTTTGCTTAACGACGCCATCAGCAGTATATATATATAAGTTACATATCCCGATTTCTCTAAAACATTCACAAGATAAAGATTGACAGTGACTTACGTAATATCGTTTTTTCATCGGATACTCGAGTTTGTTTCCTCCACCTATAAAACTGACCTCTACGATATAACTGACCTTTACGATATAGCTGAAATATTGTTAAAAGTAGCATTAAATACTCTTTTAACCATAACATGCATATTTGTTAAAAATGTTAACTTGTATATCTACCAAATGTTGTCCACCATAGAGCATATGTTAGAGATTGGACATTCAATTGAAAAATGTTAAAGAAGTGTACATATTTCATGGAATTAATCCTAACCCAGTAAATAAATCATATACACTGAGGACAATATGAATGTCATAGGCGTAAACCTGGCATAGGTCATGACCTTAGCCGATTTTGGCGATCCTATGAATTAGGCCCTTTGGTTTACTTGCTGGCAAAACGTTTTACATTATTTGGCTTTGCAACCTTTCCTCTTTTAGCGTCACCTGATGAAGATTATTCCAGAAAAGCGTTGTGCGCACTAAATTTGATACCTACGTTTTATCAATGAAGCGTTTGAAGATACCAAGTAGATTATCAGAAACAAAAGACAAACAATGATCAACAAACACTACACACAAAACTCTAAATTGAGCAACATGAGTCCTAAAAACAACGGAGAACTCAAACGACATTTCCTTCTTCCACTAGGTCACCCGTCGTGGTTACACGTGTTAAAATTCATGTGATAAGGCATGAACTCATGAACTAGAACAACACAGGATTTTACTACGACAAACATATCCGTGGTCATATGTGAAATAGACGATTAAAAGTCATGATGGCTAACATAAAACTTTCGAAGTGATGACTATGTACAACTGTACCACTAGTAGCACAGTTCTGTGGCTTCCTTGTTAGCAGAACCGCATCGGTGTCGTAATGGTTAGCGGTGCTCGCCTCGAGTGCGGTAGATCGTAGGTTCATCGGTGTCGTAATGGTTAGCGTGCTCGCCTCGAGTGCGGTAGATCGTAGGTTCATCAGTGACGTAATGGTTAGCGGTGCTCGCCTCGAGTGCGGTAGATCGTAGGTTCATCAGTGACGTAATGGTTAGCGGTGCTCGCCTCGAGTGCGGTAGATCGTAGGTTCATCAGTGACGTAATGGTTAGCGGTGCTCGCCTCGAGTGAGGTAGATCGTAGGTTCATCGGTGTCGTAATGGTTAGCGGTGCTCGCCTCGAGTGCGGTAGATCGTAGGTTCATCGGTGTCGTAATGGTTAGCGGTGCTCGCCTCGAGTGCGATAGATCGTAGGTTCCTAAGACTATGAAATTAGTATTTGTTGCTTCTTCGCTAAGCACGCATCATTGAGGAGAAAGAGCAAAGACTGGTTGGGACGGAATCAGAATAATGTGTCCGAATGGAGCGACATGTCTGCCCCCGGACTGTTGTTTCATTGAGCTAGAACTATAAAAATCCAACTTAGCGTGTTGGTCTAGAACAAAGTGGATCGTCATCATGTGAAAAATGAACATGTTCTCGCCATAACAAGCTGAAAAATTGCCGAATTGGCGTTAAGCAACAATCATTTACTCACTCACTTCTTGTTAGCAGTAATCCTTTATCAAAGAAACACTGATAGTAAACACAAACTCTGGAAAATAGTATCATCTGAGAGAAATATATTCTATATGCAGGTGCAGCTGTAATATTGCTCCAGAATAATGTAGCTCACAATGGGAAATTTGAAATCTCCCCTCCTTCCGTTCTGTATGACATATTATATTGGATGGGATTGTTGATCATTATTGTTTAGTTACCGACATTTTAAGGGATATTATTTAAGGCTCGTTTTAACATATATTTTTTCAACTCATGACGAAAGTTGTTTCTTTTCAATTTAATTGTAAAAACAATCCAAAACTACTTTGCACGCCCATATATAATCCCTGATATCGTTAAAATATCACTTAAAAGGATCGAAATTAATTTTTGTCCAGGAAGCAAAAATTCAACTATTGGCAAAGAGAGCAAGATATGACAGAATTATCAACGAATTATGTCACTTATATTGAACCAGTTGCAAGTTTTCATGAGATACAAAAAAATTACCAAAATGAGCTTCAATATCCCTTTAAGGATACAGAAAACATAATAATGTTTGTCTTTAGTTACCTGTGGCAGGTGTTTGGTGATTATCGGTTTCCTCCACCATAAGTCTGACAAACACGATATAACTGTAATACTGTTTGTTAGTTACCTGTGGCAGGTGTGTGGTGATTATCGGTTACCTCCACCATAAGTCTGACAGACACGATATAACTGTAATACTGTTTGTTAGTTACCTGTGACAGGTGTGTGGTGATTATCGGTTTCCTCCACCATAAGTCTGACAGACACGATATAACTGTAATACTGTTTGTTAGTTACCTGTGGCAGGTGTGTGGTGATTATCGGTTTTCCTCCACCATAAGTCTGACAGACACGATATAACTGTAATACTGTTTGTAAGTTACCTGTGGCAGGTGTTTGGTGATTATCGGTTTCCTCCACCATAAGTCTGACAGACACGATATAACTGTAATACTGTTTGTTAGTTACCTGTGACAGGTGTGTGGTGATTATCGGTTTCCTCCACCATAAGTCTGACAGACACGATATAACTGTAATACTGTTTGTTAGTTACCTGTGGCAGGTGTTTGGTGATTATCGGTTTCCTCCACCATAAGTCTGACAGACACGATATAACTGTAATACTGTTCAAGATGGCGTAAAACATCCAAAACTCTAATGGACGAATAAATAGTTTATAATGCTTGTACTTACAGTTAACGGTGTTCTGACAATATGTCCGACTAGAGTATTCCTATAGAGATTTTATATCTTTATAGTAAGTGATTCTCTGTAAGTGGGGTGGGTGTGTAATCACTAATAAAATCAAAACGCCAAATCATGAAGTTTATGAAAGGCAAATAAACGTCAGATATTGGGGTGTAATTTATATATATAAATAAAGTCTCCTAGATTATTTTACAAATACAATTGTTTTATTATAGCTTCACGTTACTATGTGTGTATGTATTGTTTTTATTCTGTAATAAATTTCCACTGAGGAAAGCTGTGTAAACAGCAGAAACGTATGGAATATGGAATAAGAGTTTTTTTTTTATTTATATAAATAAAACTGTCTACGTAGTATTTACTGTCTATAATCAAGTGCTTATGTTGGTAAAATAAAATATAAATCTTGTCTATAATAAAAGTATAAATCACGGAAAACAAACATTTTGAAGTGCATAGTTTATTGGTGGCTGTTAACTACAATCTTGATAGTATGGGAAATTATTACTTCAAAAGAAATTATTTCTTTCAATGAACAAACAATGCGTACAAAAACAACAAAATAATGATTTGCTCGCCATGATTGTTGTTTAACGTCAAGTTAACATTATTTCATCTTGTAGCCCGACTTTGTAAATTATAAGAAAGGTGCACTCGACTCGCAGCCGCAGGTGATAAAGTTTACCAGTTGCTTGCCCATGGTCGGTGGTTCTCTCCGTGTACTCCGAGATTCCTCTGCCACTAAAGTTCGACGCCATGATATAGCTGAAATATTGTTGAAAGTGGCGTTAAACACCAAATATCAAATCAAATCAACCAATCATCTAGTAGTTTAGTTTAAACATAATTTTTATTTGCTAAATATAACAAATAGGGATCGGACACAAGTTTTTCCAACTTATAAAGTCTTCTCCCGAATAGAGTTATTTACAATATGTATTAGCATGCGCAATGAAATGATATAATGTGTATATAATATGCATAGACAAATAAACACAGAATGATAATATACAAAAACATAGGTAGAGACAATATACGAAAGAAAAGAAATGAGAATAAATACTTTTGGAGATGTGTATTGATTCTTTAGATCATTTAGACAATTGTAAAAAATTTTTTATTGTTGGTGTTTAACGCCACTTTCAGCAATATTTCAGCTATATCATGGCGACCAGTTTTAGTGGTGGAAGAAGACATGGGTACCCGAAGAGAACCACCGACCATGGGCAAGCAACTGTTAAACTAAATCTTTTGGAGTCTTTAATATATTTAAAAGCATGTTTAAAAATAATTGTATTTTCTTGATATGCTAGGAAATCATTTCCTCTTGTCAGTAGATTTATATCAATATTAATGTTAGAAGATAACCAATTAAGACTATTAAAGGCACATTGTCTACGATTTTGTTGAACAATTTTAACTGTCCATAAATGATTTATTTAAGCTGTCATTAAACAGTTATGCTGCAACAGATACGATTGGTGTTCTTTTTTTTGACAAAAAAGACCCAAAACTATCGTTGACGGAATTATTGTCCGGGATGACAAAAATTCAAAGTGAAAGTAACAGCGCCACCTATTAAAAACGGAAGTTCGTAACTCTCGGGGTTTTAGCTTTGAGGTAAGGAAAATACCGTTAAGATTCAAACACTTCAAATTGTAACGCTCGTTTAATGTTGTTTGAATCTTAACGTTTCGTAGCGTAATCGCCAATAATTCGGTGTTTAATCTTCATTTTATGAAGGTCAGTACGGAAAACGACAATAATTTTGGATATGAAAAATTACGGTTTTGGTAGGCAATATGCCTTTAAATAATATTCCCTATTATCTGTATATTTATCACAATCAAAAATGAAATGGTGAGAATTTTTAAATGGTGCGCCACAGTTACAGGAAGCATTTGATAAAATTTTAACTTTACATGAATCGTAATTCAAGAAAGATTCATTGCAGCCAAGCTGTGTTAAAATCATATTCAGTTTTATAGGACCATAAGAATAGTATCTCGGAATTAGCATTGAGATTGAACTGCGGATTGCCTTTTTAAATTTAAATAATATGTCAAGATTACGCATTGAAAGAATAAGGCTGTGCCATTCCCTTACAGTAGCTGGGACGAAATAATCTCTGATTAAAGTCTACAGAGTGGAACAATAATATCGTATTCATGCCGACAACATGTTTCTATTAATAACTCATGTAAGTAAAGAGGTTGAATAGAGATATGGGTGGAAATTAACATTGTAACACGAACCAAGATAAAAGGAAAAATGACATGACATGACATCAAGAACGATTACTCCTAAAAATGTGTGTTCCTTATAAGCAGTATAGCTGTGCAAATGGTAGAAGTGACGTTAAACGTCAGTATAGTAACACAACCCAAGAATTGGCTGTTTTTACCATTATAAATTCATGCTTACCGTGATTTCGGTTTGGCCAGTTGACATTTCAGTTTTTTTAAAGGTATTTCTACGAACTTGACCTCAAATGAAATCTTTTCATTGGCTATAGTCGGCATTTTAACAGCCAATGTGTATACAGAAAATCTGTTGTAAGCTGTAGTCATAAATGAAGTTTATTTATAGCTACACTGACCTCAAATGAGATCATTTCATTGGCTATAAATCTTTTAAAAGCCGTAGTTATGAATGAAGCTTATTTATAGCTACACAAAAAATCAATAAACACACAGATCAACTTATATCGGTCAACGCATTGGGTTTCTCAAAGCAATACAATTTTATGCAATCAAGTTCGTACAAAAATATTATCAGCCTTGAAATGGGAGACATTGACATTTAAAAGGCAGTGAATCAATTGTACGGTTCCAGCTTCGCTGTCACCGTACAATTGATTTATACTACCTTTTAAATGTATATGTCTCCCATTTTAAGGCTGATAATATATAATGTAATGTTGCAATATAATTCAATATTTTTCTCGGAATACAATCTGGCATAAAATATCACAAACAACGTAATAAACAGATGACATGCCGATTATCTTACACATAAATCTATGTTTAGCCTGCAGTGAAATACGAGTTAATATACAGATGACATGCCGATCATCTTACACATAAATCTATGTTTAGCCTGCAGTGAAATACGAGTTAATATACAGATGACATGCCGATCATCTTACACATAAATCTATATTTAACCTGCAATGAAATACGAGTTAATAAACAGATGATATGCCGATCATCTTACACATAAATCTATATTTAACCTGCAGTGAAATACGAGTTAATATACAGATGACATGCCGATCATCTTACACATAAATCTATATTTAACCTGCAGTGAAATACGAGTTAATAAACGGATGACATGCCGACCATCTTACACATAAATCTATATTTAACCTGCAGTGAAATACGAGTTAATAAACAGATGACATGCCGATCATCTTACACATAAATCTATATTTAACCTGCAGTGAAATACGAGTTAATAAACAGATGACATGCCGACCATCTTACACAT
>MJUT01048828.1:324821-335385 GCA_002080005.1 Gigantidas platifrons
TTGGTTGAAATTCACACTTACGACTGATCTTAGACTTACGACTTTTTGTGAAATCGACCACAGATCAGGTAATTACAGACATGCACAGTGCGCACTAGATATCTATGTTGTTGTTAATTATTCTTACATACCACAATTACAATGTGAGATCCCGCTTGCTGTTTTCTCTTGTTTTAATGTCGTTATTTCCTGCGCCATGTTCTTTAACGTTGCATCCTTCACCTTGACGTCTGCTTTTAGCTGCAGAATAACGTGTTTCATGACATTAAACTCAGCTTCCAATCGTTTGATCTCCTGAGCTGTGTTTGTACCAACAGCTGCCACCATGCACAGGGTCAGTGACGTAAACAAAAATATCAAAGAAAATAGTAAATACATTCTGAGCGTGTCCGAAAGTTTATGGTATAAAAACGGAGCAACCTTTTATCTTATCTTATTAACATTTGACGGTCTTATCGGATTACTTTTACTAATTATACAAGACAACACTAGTTACTTACAGCACACACAACTCGAAAACGACTATTCATGCATCACATACTAGACACACATTGAGGTAATTAGACAATTATATAAGACCAGATTGATTCTCATAAAATAAAAATATTTTTTTTTTATATTTATGCTTAATTCAACAACAATTACCATCTCTAATATACAAAACTCAGATAATTTAATTCTGAGAAAAAATAATATTACCCCTCTCCCTTCATACAGAACGTAGTATTCTGACTTGGAGAAAGGTCCAGAAGTTAACATGCTTCTTGGGAATTGGAAGCTTAAAATTGGAAATGAGAGTTCATTGGGATTGATTAAATGTCATGTTGACACTTTGATATCTGTTATATAAAGGTGATATGTTAACAGTATATCATATAGTTATATATAAATGTAAATACATCTTTTAGAACAGGTTGAATCAGTGGATGGATTCTGAATGTGTACCCCCTCCCCCACCCCATCTCTAATATCACGTGTACTGTTAAAAACGTCGTTTACTTTAACCTTAAATTTTTAAGCTTTTGAGGAATTTCATATCCTGAATTATGTTCATACACCTAACCGTGTTACTAGCATTTTTTTCTCAAATTTTTCCATAAAGTTGTTCTTTATTCGAAAATGATCGAACAACGAGTTTTACTTTGACTAGATCTAGAAAGTTACACACATTTATCAACTCTGTTATCTTGTCACGGAACATACTAAGCTTTTCTATGTGAAAGACATGAACAATGACACTTGCAGCTCTTAAAAACAAATAAAAATTCAAGACAGCATAACAAAGTGAACTGGTTCTACACTTGTTGCTGTAGTAAAGGAATATTATAAGACATAGTATCAGTTTAAGGATATATATAACATCATCTTTACATTCAACACCAGCATCTTATTATAGTTTTTTTTGTTGGAATTACATGCATTCTGTCAGATTCTGAGAATGGTCGGTATTATTTATGCTATATTACAATGCAGCAGATCTACAAAGTGAGTACATATAATTAAATGGTTCCATTCAGGTTGTTGTATTTCTACAACTAAAACATTAAATAGTATACAATATACATGTTACAGAAATCAAAGAATAGAGGAACGACTATCAGCTGTTCATTGGTTTAAAGGCGGGTCTCATTTACACAGATTACATATTATTCACATATAAGGTATAGTGTCACTTTATTTCAGTGACTGTATGATGAATTCTTTGTCATCTTATATACCCCGTAATATATTATAATTGCCGATTTAGATTGCTGAGAATTAAATAAATGTTACGGAATACCGAAGGGGCAATATATATATAGCATCTACACACGAATAAACACATGTCTTATGTCTATCTCTAGATTTGTCTTATGAGACAAGTTAACACCTCGATTTTAATATAGCGGATGTGGCCGAGTTGTCTAGTCTAGGGCGCTAGACATAAGGATATAAGCGATTGCTGCTGCAATGTATCAATGGTGCGAGTTCAAATTCCGTTGATGGAGAACAACAAATTTGTCAGCTCAAAGATCTAATTCTAGCACTGTTGGGTTAAATTGTCGGACGTATATAGTCTAACCTGTCTTATTGGACCTTCCAAGGGAACAGTGAAATATGGTCACATTATATATATACATAAGACAGGTGGTCGCTTAATACAGGTTTAATTGATATGGAATGCACTGTGAAAGGAAATAAAAATTAAGGTCACATAATACAGAATAAGAATTAGTTTATTTGTCAATCAAGACGCCCGTAAAGAGCAGTATAATAAATACAAACAAAAGAAGCAATGATTCACATGATTATGACAAAGAGAGAAAAAACAAAAAGTGAATAAGTTGTTGTTTAATAGAGGTGGTCACTAAAGCAGGTCTGACTGTATATGTATATACTATGTTAAAGTTAAATGGATTACCTGTATCTATTATATTTCAATTAATACAGTCTCTTGAAAAGCCGTAGACATTGGCGACATATTCAATAACTATGACTTTGAGATGGTGGAAGTTGATTAAAGTACCCATAAGAAGAAGCTGTGAAACGAAACGTCAAACTAAGGTTTTTGTCCAACTGAAGAAGAAGAGACTTGAGTTCATCAACCCCCCAACCCTCTCCCTCTTCACATTTTAGTAGAGAACCATCAGCAGCCGTAAAATGATCTGTTGTAGGTTAGGGTTAGGGCTACAGTGTTTAACGGCACTTTCAACAATATTTCAGCTATATCGTGGGGGTCAGTTTTATTGATGGAGGGATCCTGAGTACCGGGAAAAAAACACCAACCTTTCTTAAGTTACTGACAAACTTGATCACATAATGTTGTTTCGAGTACACCTAGTCACGAGCTGTACCTAAGATCCTCGACCAGAAATAAGTTGACGATTATTTTCCGATTTAGACTAAATGGACTGGTTTATCTCCTCTACAATACAGAGTATATATGTTATACATGTAGTATCACAGAACGGATACATAGCCACGGAAGATTCGTGAATATGGAAATTCATAGGTCTAATCGTAAAAGAAAGAGACAGAACAAAAAAAAACCGGTGTATTTGTTTCCTGTTCCATTGATTGAATAAAATTCCGAAATTGTTTCTTTCACAACACCAAGGGGTGATTTAGTATGCCCGAATTTTTGGGAAAGAGTTGTACCCTATGGATTTTGTCTTTTACCAGCCATATGCAAGATATACAGTCAGAGATCGTGATCAAGTAGATTACGATGAGGGGAAGACATGGGAATCTCAGAAAGTTTACCTCGAATGAAGACCTATTTCTGAGAGCATTCTGATAACACACAAAAGAGGTAGATTCACAGACACCATCCAAAGATGGAGTGGACCTACAATGCACTTGAATGACTGGACCGTCTACTAGATAAGGATAAAATATTGTCATGCTGAGTTCTAATCATTAGAGAACATGTGTTGTAAACATAAATTATATCCTCCAAAAATATTATCCCATGGGATAATTTTAGGTAGGAACAAATAAATTGATACATCATAGATTTTTTTTACCCCCCCCCCCAGATAAAATATCAATGAAATTATATCCCATAGGATAATATTTTTTAAGAAATATTATCGTTATTGAAAAAAAATATGATCCTACAGAGGGATTATATTTATTAATGTGAGATAATATTTTTTAGAATATTTTACCCTCATGGATATAATTTCATTGATATTTTATCTGGGGGGATATAATTTTAGGTAGGAACAAATAAATTGTTACAGTGTCCTCGTCAGATGCCATATTCCAAGCACATTCACTGGCGTTAGTGGTGGTGATGGGAGGATGGTCTTTCTCCTCAAACCTAATTGCCTTAAATTGGTTCACTACCATGCTTATAAAAAGTTATACACTTTAGTGGTAAAAAGAAGCCAGAGCAAGACGAGGTGAAATAGGAAATGATTCATGCACCACCCATATCTATAAAATGTATGGATTCTTATACCATTAATATAATAATACTGTGGAAAAACATTTCCTACGGGCCTACAACAATTATTTGTGGTCTGTCGGCAAGTTAACCTTAACTATCATCACCCCCCCCCCCCCCGTATTTAGTGGGGTTCATGTTGCTCGATCTTGTTTTCTGTGTAATGTTTTTTCTTTTGACCATTGTGTTGTCTGTTCTTCTTCGATTGATGGCTTTTGGTATCTTCAAACTTTTCTAAAATCCTGATGTAGTTAGGGGGTCAGTGAAGGGGTTGGAGTCAATGGAGGATTTAGTTGATTGGAAACAGCAGGTGTCACGATCTGTCTGGAACCTACACCACTGTCTCATCTGTCGCTGAAGGGAAACAGCAGGTGTCACGATCTGTCTGGAACCTACACCACTGTCTCATCTATCGCTGAAGGGAAACAGCAGGTGTCACGATCTGTCTGGAACCTACAACACTGTCTCATCTATCGCTGAAGGGAAACAGCAGGTGTCACGATCTGTCTGGAACCTACACCACTGTCTCATCTATCGCTGAAGGGAAACAGCAGGTGTCACGATCTGTCTGTAACCTACACCACTGTCTCATCTATGGCTGAAGCAACATAAATATGAAACTGTAAATTATCAAGCAAACTCCTATCCTGAAATTCTGACCATCAGTGAGAAATAACAAGATTGTGTAACTCTTCTCTGTGACTGTCCAACATTTACCAGATTAAATACCTTGTATTCCCAGTATAGGAGGGATATTGTCACCACAGGGGGTATGCTTTAATTGATGTACACTGAGGTCAAATATAAGTCATAGCCAGGAAATAATGAGCTGTTTAAAAAAAATTTTTGTTCTTTTTGGCAATTTTGGTTAAAAATGAAAATTAGGGGATGTTTTGATATAACACTATTAAAATATCTTCCCCCCTTAAACAAACAGGCCAAATTAAATCAATCATGGATGTATGATTCACATTCATAAATACATCTAACATATCAGTTTACTACCTGTGCAATCTGTGCATATCACCAGTAACATTATGAGTTTGAATCCCGCTCAGGTGAGGTGTACTCGATACAACATTATGTGATAAAGTTTGTCAGTGACTTGTGGAAGGTCAGTGGTTTTCTTAGGGTACTTCGGTTTCTTCCACCAATAAAACTGACTGCCACGATATAACTGAAATATTGTTGAAAGTGGTGTTAAACACCATAACCCTAACCCTAACCCATATCAATTTTCCATTCAATATGGCTGACGTTACTTAAAACAGAAATTTCTTAAAACACTAAAATATCTACATATGTATATTTTAAGCTGAAAAATTGGATATTGCCTATTGAGTTGTCTAATAAAAATGTTGTTTTCGCCCACTTAAAATCATATGTAAAATACAATATGCTCCACTTATTTTTTTAGAATTCAGGGGAAAACTGATCCTGATTATATAGAATGGTGGACGGTGTTTCTTTGCTTATTTTGTAATTGGTTACTAAAGGTAACAGCAAATAAAAACAACTTAAAATTCATTATCTTTTGTTTATTTTAATATATGAATTACAATTATAAAAATCAACAACTGCATTGTATTTTCAACCAAGTTAATTAAACAAGAGGCTAGCCTGGTTATACATTATATATTTATTAAGTATTGGTTATCTATGTACAGTTTGGGTTCAACCACAATAAAAACAAAAACAAAAACAAACAAACAAACAAAAAGAAAAAAAAGAAACAAAGAAAGACAGAAATAAAGAAACAAAGAAAGAAAGACAAAAAATACAAAAAAACCCACCTGTGTGGCCGTGGCCATGTTAGATTTATCGACAACACAAAAACCATACACTGGTAAGGAACAATTCATGCTCATATATATTACAGCTTGGGATCAATATTATTTTGTTATTTCTGAAAAAAAGCCTTTTTAATCTTCACTATGTTAAATTATGTCATGAAATGGTGGCCATCTTGGAATTTTCTATGTACGACACAGAACATACTTTTATAGACGTTCATTAAAGATACATTCCAGACGAATTTTAGAAATACTACATCTAATTAAGGATTGATCGCAATTTTTTTCAGTTCATGAAGAAATAACCCCAATCAGGTTGTACACACTGTGTAACTTACGCAAGGGTGTGTACAACCTGATTGAGGTTATTTCGAATGAACTGAACAAATAATTTCGATCAATCCTTATAGATTAATTCAACCTTTTTTTGTTATGATATTGAAAAATATATTTATTTGTTCAAAATAAAGCAAATAATCGGCAATCAATTTAAATAACCCCAAAGGTGCCTCATTTAAAGAAAATCGCCTGATGACAACGACACGCGACACCTTGAGAAGGACGTCTATTTTCAGATTCAGTACATATAAAAATAACCTCAACCTTTTAAACAAATCAAAACACGTATAAAATGACATGTGACTCTAAAATTAATTTATATACATTTAATAGCTACAGAACCAGTATATGTCGTTGTTTCCTTCACCTATTTGTGTTATGTACTACATACCTACAAAATGTATATACCTTCAACCTTACTGTGCATTATATAATAAAGTTTAAAGTTATTATGCATTGATGTGCATTATTGAGTAAAGTTTAAAGTTAGAGTGAAACCTGACAAAACCGAATTGCTGTGGAAACCGAACAAATTTCCAAGTCCCGAAGAAATCCCCTTCCAATTAATGCTTCTTTAACCTGAGTGAACCGAACCCTGTCTTTACCGAACTCCAAACACAGTTTGAAGTCCCGTAAATTAATATATATTACAAATACACCTGATTAATCCGAACATTCTTTTTGTAGTCCCGTAACTGAATGTGTATTTCAAACACATCTGATTAATCTAAACACCCTCTAATCACCGCCGTTTTACATTTCCGTGAATCGGATACTCTTTTCCGCGAAAAAAATCCCTCTTTTCCACTAGAAATTATACATCATTTCCACGAATTTTTTTTAATAGTACCTCTTCCGTTAGCCAGGTAAATTACCTGTTGCCTCTTGCTTACCACGGGGAGGTGGAAGTAGGATTTTAAGCAAGATAAGTCTTTAATATTCTTTTGTACAGTTAAAATAGCACTGAATATTGTTAAAACGGTAAAATCACTAAAAACGTTAATAGTATTTACAGGTCGTTGTCAGCATCAAATTTGAATCCAATGGACATGATGTACTGATACCGGTTGTGTACACCTACTGAATACATTACAAACTGTCGAAGGAGAAAACTAATTTTCCGGTACTGCACCGATAAACAACATCTCCATTTTTTTTTTAAGAATTAACTTTTCTGTAGGAATATCCATCGTATATTATAGATTTCTTACCACGGATCGTCTCTGTATGTATAAATATCCATGATGCAAGGGTTTCCAACTGCTCGAATGATATGAGCGAATACTCATCAAATACTTACCACTGATAGAACAGTGTAGAACAAGAGAGGCTCACCTGGGTTAAGGTCAGCTATTAATTACAGCACATGTAATTTAATCAATTGGCAGAAAAGATATATCATTTACTGGCGGAAAAGAGTAACAGGACTATTCTAAAATTGGCGGAAATGTTATACGGCCCTAATCACGAATGAACAACAAACAATGCCTTATTATTTAAGTGATGAAATAGCATCCAAGCCACACAATCATACCTGAGATAATTTATTGTTAATTGGATTATAACTTCACAGCTGGGAACTCGTAATCAAACTTCCAGACTTGACATTACAATTGACAAATAAAATGTACATTTAATTACTTCTTTTCTTTTTATTTCAATCATTAAAAGCTTGTGTAAACACAACCTGGCAGTCTGATTATACATTAATTAAGTATGACACCTGTATAAAAAGTAAACACAGCCTGGCAGTCTGATTATACATTAAGTAATTTTGACACCTGTATAAAAAGTAAACACAACCTGGCAGTCTGATTATACATTAAGTAATTTTGACACCTGTATAAAAAGTAAACACAACCTGGCAGTCTGATTATACATTAAGTAATTTTGACACCTGTATAAAAAGTAAACACAGCCTGGCTGTCTGATTATACATGAAGTAATTTTGACACCTGTATAAAAAGTATACACACACTATCTTATCAAGAACATTATTGATTATTTTACTCACAGTTAGATATAGTCACACTTTTATTTTTAGATTTGTTTTCGTATCAACTACGTTTACTGATTCAAAACACAACTGCACTAAATAATTAAAAAGTATACGCATTTAATGATTTTGTGGAATAGTGCCCTAACAAGTAAAGAAATACAAAAATATTTGACAATAGTAAACATTTTCGTATAATCATGATGCAAAAAAGAATCTGGACAAAATCCCATGCATTTATAACCATAAGAAATTACGATACTCAATTATTTCAAAACATTTCCTATTTTGAATTGTTGGTCAACCAATTCAGATAATGTAATTTTAATATAAAGGTCAATCCGCTAAAATTTGATTTTGGTTAAAACTCAGCATCATGAAAATTATAAATACCGCTAAAAAAATCCACCAATTTGGAAGAAAATCATGAAATTTAGCTCCCGTGAAAAAACCACTCATACGGACCATCAATACATTTTGTACAATATTTTCTTTTTTAAATATCTTCATCTAATTGTGCCACAGATACAGATCTCTTCCGTATCACTATTCAGTCCTAGGTCTTTCTTGTCTTCGTGATCAGACATATTTCCGGTAAAATTTACATTTTTTGTCAAACCTGTTAGAACTGAGTACCTGTCTAAACTGAACGAACTATACAGTCCCATCGGTGTTCTGTATACACAGGTTTCACTGTATTAGGCATTGATGTGCATTATTGAATAAAGTTTAAAGTTATCAACTGATAATTTCTTTATTAGTTCAGCTCCTTTCTTTAAAGTTCACCATTATACCATATTTTGCCCTCATTACAACCTCATTGAAATGTTCAACCACATGATCTGGATCCAGTGATATCTCAAATCTGAAAAAGAGTCAATATGATTGAACAAGCTTAGGAACAGACCATTTAACTTTTAGCAGGAAGCTATGTTTTTTTTTATCCAATAGCCAGACAATTTTTTTTCATTATGAAACAAAAATCATATTATTATCGAAACAAAATGACTCGTTGAAAATTGTAGCATCAGATTATAAATTATTTTTCACCTTTAAAGGCAAATTAATTCTATAAACAGAAAATTTTGTTCAGAAAAAAACATAGTCCCAACTTAGAAAATTAAAAATGGTTGCTATCTTAAGTAAAATTAAAAATATAAATGTGACAAGTGTGTATTGTTATCTTAAATCTGCCTGGATAATTCAAATTAAGCAACAATACTTTTTTTTTTAAATTCATCATTAGTCCCTCATTTTCCATCAGTCGTCAAGAAAGCTGAGTTTAATGAGAAATGATTTAAATATTTTGCTGTATATGAACATAATAGAAAATCTATCTGACATCGAGCAAAAAAAAAATTTAATAGAGCAACAGTGCTGACCTAGATTTCCATTTCGTTTTGTCTGTATCTTTTTCGTGCTTTGCCAAAAGAATGGTTCATGTTCTTGTTGTTCCATAATGTAGAAAAGAGACTGTGGTAGCCATGATTGAATGGCAGTTGGGTTTTCATTAATAAATATCAATGCAATCAGTGCATCTCTTCAAAAAAGGTTGTAATACAATTCCCACCAGTACTGAAGTGTACTCAGTTGTTTTCTCCCTCCTAGCACTCCAGCTTCCTCCACTTATAGTACTGACAGACATGATATAACTGAAATATTGTTGAATGTGGCATTAAACACCAGTAGATTAAAATGTCACTGCTAGCACTCCAGTTTCCTCCACTAATAATACTGACAGCCATGCTATAACTGAAATATTGTTGAATGTGATGTTAAACACCAATATATTAAAATGTCACTGCAATCTCAGGTATTGAATCATACCTTAAAGTCATCATGATACAGCTACTAGCCTGCAGATAAGCATGAAGTGAGTTATAAAATATAAGCATTATTTACGTGTTTACATTTTAGCTTTTCATATTCTGAAGCATTACTCAATTTTTCTAATGTGGTTGTCAAATACAAATAATTTTTCTTCCCAGAAATTGTTAACCATGAGACTCTCTCTTTAGCCAATGAGGAGAAACTTATATAAGAAGACATCACCAGATCATAATCAATACATTTCATGAAATATACCTATTTACTATTCTGGCTATGAGAACTTTTTCTTCATTCTGTGCAAATGTTTGACCAATACAGTTCCTACATAAAGAAGTAATAATAAATTTAAATACATACATTAGAGTGGAGTGAGTGAGTGATTGTTGTTTAATGCCACACAAGCAATATTTTAGTATATCACTGTAATAACTATTTACTGTTTGAAGAGATGATAATGAGGTGTGTGCTGTTATAGACCAAACACACTTAGCTTGATTTTTATAGTACTAGTTCACTAAAAACAAATGTCCACATGTATTTTTTAGTACCGGAATATAGTTCACATGGACACATTATCCCGAGTCGGACCCATCCAGTATTTGCTCTATTACTGTGGACACATTATCCAGAGTCGGACCCATCCAGTATTTGCTCTATTACTGTGGACACATTATC
>MJUT01048838.1:484-27730 GCA_002080005.1 Gigantidas platifrons
ATCAATCATACTAAGGTGAACATGGTAACCATTACACCATCAATCATACTAAGGTGAGCATGGTAACCATTACACCATCAATCATACTAAGGTGAGCATGGCAGCCATTACACCATCAATCATACTAAGGTGAGCATGGCAACCATTACACCATCAGTGTGGTTACACAGTGTTTCACCAGTAACACAGACTATATACCGGTATTCAGACTACATAATTAATTTGGAGGTGTCTGTGAGATTCTGAGAATAAAAAAATCCATTTTCAAGGTAATTTTATCACACATGTCTACAAAATAAGAAACAATTTTCTGTACTTATTGAAATTTGTCCTTTTTGGTATGGGAAAGTTATTGTGGTTTCATCATATGATGCTTAAATTTCTCAGTTGTTTCATTTGTCCAAACTTTGTAATAATGTTTTGAACTCGCATGAAAACTGAAATTTTTTTACACCAAGGAAATATTTTATTATTATTTTTTTTTTTATAAATTATCGTAAACTGTCATTAAATGTTATTACCAGTGTAAAGATCTTGTATATAAATAAAATTCTACGTGCTAAGAGATTTGATCAAAGAGGGTACCGGTATTTCCCATCCATGTTTCTATGGTGGGTTTATTAACACATCTAAACTTAAACATATAAAAGTCTTATTCGTAAAGGTTATAACATTTCATTCCTTATTATAGTATTATTTTATCTTAAATATTGAATTCCAACAAAGAGATGACATATTCATTCTGAATTTGAATTTGAATTTTTCATAATGATAAAATATGCTATTGGCTTTTAATTAACAGATTCCACCTTCTTAGTTAATAATAAGTCAGTTAGCTACAAGCATTCATTGACCTTATTATTTGACTGTTTGTGCTGTCAATCAATTTAGTGATAGTGCATGGTCTTTTTGAGTAGAGGGAAATCTGTGCAGGTTTTCATTGTTTGTATACACATATCTGTATTGCTGGTCAATATCTATTTTTATCAAGGGACGGAGGGTTTGTAGCTAAACCATATTTTTTGCCAGTACCAAGCCAGGACCTACAATAGATTTCCATCAACAAACATTTGGAAAGGTGGAAAATTATAGTCATGGCATCCTCTTAATTACATATAAACATGTACAAGTAGTTTTATATAATCAACAATTATCTTGATAAAGGGGTCATCATGGTCATGATCGTATGAACTACCTATGTAATCAGTTGTGAGTTCAAACTCCGTTTATGGCGAGGTGTACTCGATACAACATTTAGTTCAAATGTTTGTCAGTGACTTGCGATAGGTCGGTGGTTTTCTCCAGATACTCCGATTCCATCCACCAATTAAACTGACTGCCATGATATAACTGAAATATTGTTGAAAGTGGCACTAAACACCATAAAACCAACCAACTTACTAAAAGCCATATTATAGTTTGTACTTTATTAATATACAAGTATTTACAAATGATTTAATGTGTCATAATGTCTAATAGTCTCTGTCTAGGCTTCAAATGTTGATGATGCTTGGGCTAAACCTTTTCGTCTGAAAATAAAAATAGTCACATTAAAATTTAACAAGATTAAATTTATTAGTTCTATCACCTTGTCAGTTGGACTTCAAAGAAAAACGGCCTATAATATAAGATTCCACATTAAAAAATATTGAAATTCAGTAAACACCTGGAATACTTTCTGATATTTTCAAGATCCTTGATGAAATGGAAAACATTTATTGCACCAGGGCCGGGTGTTTGTGAAGATATATATGCCCACTTCATACTTACCAAGATTCTGGATATTGTTACCACTTTTTCATCAAATCATGAATCAAAGATTTTACAAGATTTTTTTTGGTTCTAATTTTCATTTGATTGATGCTTATAAAGTGGCATGCCTGACTGAAGTTTTTCCATGGAACATTTCTGCCATGTTTGATTCTACAATGTATTTGACACTATGGATTTGGAAGATATTGATTGATTGGTGTTTAATGCAAACTTTTCCTATATTGTGTCATCTTGGAAAAAAAGATTGAAATTTGAAAAGTTTACACTGGTGCAGAAGATCAAGCAGACACAAAATGATGACAATGTATCTCGTAGGTAATCTTAAAAAAAAATTCAATCTATCAATGTCCATGTGATTACAATTTAACATGCCAAATAATTAAGGTGTCATCAGGTTTAAATTGTATAAAAATAAGTTTCTCATAGCAATTCCTATATGACATATTAATGCAAGAAAAATATATTCAAATTGGCAAAATAATTTGCTTGTGTACATGTCTTCATGTGATTGTACTCCAGTATACAAAATGAAATGCCTGAATAAACCAGAAACTTGTATAAACCAAACTATAAATGAAGTTCCAATGTAGGAATAGGAAATCATTAATCTAACACCTGCCAATTCTGAACACAAATACTGGTTCAAAAGAAGTTGGGTTTAGACAGGTTTCACTTTACTTCGTTGATGAATAAACCGATTTCTACATGTCAGATACAGAATTGATGAAAATCTTTACAAGTATTATGGAAAACTTGCAGCTAACCAAATCTAAACCAGAGGCATACATGGATTCAGAGAAGATTTATTTCAAAGGCTTCAACGTTTGAAAATGTACCGAGGTGGTGGCCATATTGGATTTGTGATTTGCATAAAAGAAAAATGGTTATACCTGTACAGTTTAGTTTCAATTAGTCATGTAGTTTCTGAGAAAAGGACATAATTATATCTCTTGATGCTTATAAGTACATGTATAACTAATAAATATAACTTACGCTTCCTTTAAAAATGTATCAAAGTTAACTTGGTTTTCCTCTGCCCCTTCAGGAACCTCAGGGAATTCTTTAATCCCTAGTGTTGTCATAGCTATAAATAAATACGATGATAAAAATTCTTAGTTCAATTTAGCATATGAAATTTGATATATTCAGATAATAACTAAAAGTGAAATTATAGCCCATATTATATATGTAGTCATAAGCTAAATTTCATCACGAGGATGGCTGAAAATACTGTTTACAGTGCAGATTACACAAACGTCTAATAAAAAAAAAACAACAAAAACAAAACAAAAAAACTGGCAGGGGACCATCTTCGCTAGCCAAGGGTTACGATCCGCTCCTCTCCTCTTCACCCTTGGCAGATTTAGTCAGAATTTTGTAATTCCTGCGTATCGCCCTCTAGTGGATATATGAAGTTCAGTCCATTTGCATTACATCATTATCAACCAATGAGAACGGTTGTACTACAGTGTATTACCTGTTCAAAGTGAGAAAATATTAATTGAGCAAATATCTTAAAAGTTTCTGTAAATATCTTTCTTCTGTGTTTGGGGGGCAAAGATTCATGACAAAGTCTACAGTTTTCTCAACATGTCGCCATTGTTTACATTTTTCTTTCTCTACATGTGATCGTTGCATGATCTTTTGTTAGACGTATTTTGATTGGACACAGCCACCCACAGCTGCATCGAATAGTAAACAATACCGTGGTGACCAGAAATTTTGACTTACATTGTAATCTGCCAAGGGTGAAGAGGAGAGGAGCGGATCGCAACCCTTGGCTAGCGAAGATTGCAGGGGACTGGTTGCGGATCCAATGTTTATAAATCAGTGACAATATATTTTTTTTAATAACCATTAATAAATGTACATCCTCTTATGTTTAATTCTCACAAGCTTATAGGGCAGGGTGCTTTGTCAGGCTGGAAATATTTATCAACTGACTACAACTGCAGTTTGGTAAAAACAAAAACAAAAAACAACAACATATAATCTGGCAAGTGAAAATACCTATGACAAGGATAGTAGGAATATGAAGTCATACTTATTGTCACAGATTAATGCTGACAAAATTTAAGTTCTGAAACCTTTGATTGCTAGTGCAAAACAAAACAATAATTGTCAGTTTAATCAAATTATATACAATGTATATCATATAAAATATTTGTTCAAAACATATAAAATGTATACCCTTATTTGTAAAATACCAATGCTTGTAAATGAGAATTAATTTCTCCATTCTTTCAGCAAAATCTTGATAGTATAGCTCTTTTTATCATAGACATGTCCAGGGCTTTCAAGTGTACCAGTACTTCACTATTTACAGGCACTTTTTATTAATATTTGAAAAATTCTCATGAATATCTTATACAACACTCTTTAAAATCAGGAGGTACCAAGGACTATGTTAGGTGGTAAAAATACCTGGAACCTTCCCTTACTGAAAGGCCTGCATGTCTAGATACAATGCATATTCTTATTATACATTAAATAAAATTATTTCTGCAAAGTTTGGCCACTCATCACATTCTATTACAGCAAACATGATTAATCTATGGAAAATGTACAGTAGGAATTATTTCAATTAAATTACAAAGATAAACCAACTGAGTATTGTAACCAGCATACATATATTTTGTTTGTTGTTAACTACAAAAACTAAAGTGAAAAACTTAAGGTCATAATATATATCATACAAACCTTCACTATACTGCTGTACTGTAATATATCCTCGCTGTGTAGGGTCAAGCATACCATATATTGACTGTATGTTTGTGTCATCAAATAAACAAGGATAGTCTAATTTTGAAGTCCTGGATTTCTGTAATTTTTCTAATATTTCAATCATGTGGCTTTTTGGGTCATCTGCCAAAAAAAAAAGAGGATTTGTTTGATTCTGGTGAAATTAAATAATGATCTTTTTTTTTAACCATCAGATTGAGCAGTGATTAGTTCATTGCTATATGTGTTCTTATCTAGAATTGTGGTTTATTAATAAAATAAAAAAAAACTGAACTTTGATTTTTGAAAAAAAAAATATACTAATCTGTTATATCAATATCCAGTATCCTTCATGAAAATAAAAATTAAAGATTTTAGTTGCAAAACAGCATTCCTATTCCTTTGCTTTCGGACAGAAAAAAAAGAGAAATCAAATGAAGGGACAACAAAGGGCTGCAATACCCTCCTGTCTGCTGAAAAGAAGAGGTAGTGAAATGAGTATGCTTAATAAAGGACCTCTGTGAAACAATGATTCAATATACAAAACATGAAGGTATCATTTCTTTTAAAGGAACAGCATCATGGAGATGCATATATGAGAAATGGTGGAAAGGTCTAAAAACACAGGCATGGAGACTTTTCTCTGAGATCGCTGGACTCTTCCTAGACCTACAAGTTGCCGCATTGCTATGACAAAAAGTAGAATTTCAGACTATTTCACTGTGTTAGAAAGTGTACTGAGTCTGAATGAACATCATTTAGGTGATAAACCAAATCTACTGTAATCTAGAATATAGATGAAACATGCAGGCCTAACCTTAAGTCACAAACTGCTAAAGATAACTGCTAAAAACAGTGATAGTAATCTCAGACACCTGTAGCAAAGCAGCTAATTTGCTTTCCACTTCTAGCCCACAGAAATGTTAACAGGAAATCACCATTAACAGAATGTTCACCTGCTATTGCAATGAGGGTCAATAACGGTCACTGAATAAACAGCTCCACCTTGATAATTAAAAGGTTCAGTGATCTGAAGGTTTGTTATCCAAAGCTTCATTAGCCAGAAGGTTCATTGGTGAAAAAATTATATTTACAGTCTTTCTATTTTCTAATTTCTTGTAATAGATTAGTACATAAATCAGAGGAAAACATACTACAATTGTACATTCTAGAAAGAGAACAATCTAGATATAAAACAACTATAATAAAATTATGACAAAATCCCAATCAATCAATCAATCAATCTGGCTATATCTACGACTTCTTTTTAAGATGATATTTTGGGATAAGATCAAAAATATTTCTAGTTTTATAAATGTCTTCACTATGAAATCATGTTTTTAAACTAAGATAAGATAAGTTTGTTTTTTTTTTAAGTTGGCATGTCAAAACAACAAATACAACACAAATCTAGAGAACTGTTGACCAATTTCACAGTAAAAATGTCATAATTTTGTAGATTTTAAGTTATTATTCAGTGTTGTCAGTAGAATTTTGAATAGGTGGCAAAATTTTCAGAATAGGCAACAGAAAAATCAGGTGGGTGTCTGAGGCCGGACCCCTGATGTTTAACTGGTGAAAAATCCTTCAAAATTTTTAGTAAAAAAAAAAAGATTAAAAGGGACTGTACTTAACCAAAGTTGGTACTGATCTGATCTGACATTTATAGGTAGGGAGGTCGATCGTACTCGTAGTCAGGATAACATTATTTTTTTCTGTCACCTTTTTCATTTAATTAGAAAACCACCTAAGATTATTATTTTGTGGAAAAAGCATATCAGATAAAAGTTTAAAACTAGAAATTAATAAATTTGGTAATTAAAAGCAATAAAAATATGATTTGGAACCATTACTGATTGTCCGAAGTGAAGTGGTTCCAAGAAAATTGGACACCATGTTGATTTATGTGTCAATGAGAGACCTAATTTCAAAAGTAAACCCGAGAGCTATCCCTGGACCAACAATTCATGTATGGTTTAAAATTTGCGGACACTCGGGTCACACTCCTCAATTTTGCGAATCCGGGTGAGTATAATAAAAAAAAAAGTTTACAATGTTTTAATATTATAGGACCCGGTCCTGCTTTTTACAAAAAAGATCACCACGGCAGTACTGATCGGAAGCTTGAATGAAAGATGGTATCTGAAGATCATTAATACACTCTCTTCTTATCCTTTTGGATCTTTACAGAGGTGTTCTTCTTCGCGATCTGTGTCCAAAAAAAGTTGCATAAGCTGCAGTCCTTAGCGGATGTTTCACTAAATGTTAGGTGCGTGCACACAATTTTATAAATAGCGACTAAATATATATACTAAAGGGGATTTCCAAACGGGAGCTGATATAATAGATAATGTTGATTTATACACCGTCAAAATCCATAATCAATTAATTATATACGATGTAATAATTGATATAATATTGGAATATGGATTTTTCTGTCACATTTTTTTTTACTCATTGAAAAATAGCTGGCAAGGAAAGGACAATAACCGGCGAAAATCGCCGGCTGACGGCTTTTAACAACATCACTGTTATTATTATTTACTTTTAATATATGTAGATTAAATGATTCTGTTTCATTCAGATTTTAAATATGAAGTTAAGAACAATGGAATTTAAGGACATATATACAGTCATTTGTCAAAAGTTTTCAGAAACTCCCAATTTTCGCTATATATTTCATATTTCAAAAACGGGTGAAATCCATAGCTCTATGTTAAAAAAAGACAGTAAAGACAGAGGTGATTGATGACGTGATTACTGCTATATTTGAAATTTGTCGGTCAAGTTTAGATCGCAGGAAAAAATCAGATTTATTGAAAATGAAGGTTGTGAGTATATAGAGAATACATAATCTTAATTAGCAATGAATTATCTTTACATTTAAGTCATATATACATAAGTAGATGTGTTGTTTATATCCTGCAAGCGAACATCACTATCTTATCAGTGTCTATTGAGTAGTCTGACCCTATATATGGTACTACTGGTTCTATGATACTATTTCAGCAATTTTCTCTGCCATTTTTAAAATTTAACTACCACAGTACCTTATCAAAATCATAATCATGATAGGACCCAATATACATGTTAAACTCCCCTGGTCCTGGACGATTAAGAGTTACCATTCCGCATCTATATAAACACTGTATATTGGTCTAAACGAGAGTCTTATGCTCTTGTCGGTCTTGATAAAGGATGTGGTAAATAATTTAATTTAAATAAACAAGAGTCAAGACCTACAGTCATCTGTCAAAAGTATTGGGAAATGTAAAAAAAAATCCCTATATATAGTCAACCAAAACCATATTTTTTTCAAAAAATTATTGTGAAGTCATTTCTGGATAGATTTTAACAAATTTTACACCAAAACATTCGGAATTGTCTATATTTTGTTTGTTTATTTGCTCATTATCTTTATAAGTGGTTTTTATTTGTACATAATTTTTCCATGATGGTTAATTCTTAGGATTTATTTTTAGTTGAAATACATAGGGAAATCAAAGTCAAATTTTATTTGGTCAATTATTTGTTGTGTTTAAATTATGCACAAATAAAAATAACTCATAACAACATAATGAGTAAATAAACAATCTTGAAAATTCCGAATGTTTTGCTGTAAAACTTGTTAAAATCTATCCAGAAATGACTTCACAATAATTTTTTGAAAAAATATGGTTTTGGTTGATTATGTAGATTGTAGGGATTTTTTTTTACAAATCCTGAATCCCAATACTTTTGACATGCATATCGCGCTGCAGATCAACAGTACTGGTCAGCGAGTAGTTCTTGCCATTTCTTACGTTTTTTATCCAATATTTTTAAGAAGCAAGCGAGAAACCTTTATTTCACCCCATTATTATTTTGCATGACCCATAACGATTTACCTACAAAATGAATTTTTATAAAGGAGAGCGCACGCCGATCGGGGATCCATTATTACGATGTTGCGTTTTTTAACAGAAAATGGCCGCAACAGAAGCAATTCTCGCCAACTTTCAGCAATATGGTTTTTGGTGAAGCTAAAGCATTATAAGGAAAGAAAAACGACATTTTTTAAGATTAAAACCCTTTCTTAAAAAGGTTTTTGTGTTAGTTTATAGAAAACTCTGATAATTGTTCATCGCTGTTTTAATAGCTGTCATGCCATCCCCATGCCGCTCCCCCATTACGTAAAATACATCCTTTTCAACTGTGGTTTACCTGATAATTTTCATTTTCTTGATGAAAAGTAATAATTCCAGTTTTTCTAGAATTAATAAATACTTTGTCCTTTTTTTGTTTCCAAATGTGATAATAAAGGATCCGTCTATAAATTAGCGGTTAAGGTAATTGATGACGTAAAACAGTGCATGCGCAGGCAGCCATTTGCATTCACATGGAATCTATTTTTATTCTGCAATCGTGAGTATTTTGGATTGTAGGGATGAGTAATAAGGCAAAGTGTTACACTTTTTAAAAGATTTGTAGAAATAAATTGAAAGTATGGTGTCACTAGATTCCCGGTAGCTGCGGAACCGTAGCTCTTATGGTCCTTGGGCAGTTTTTCTGATATTTGCAGACCATAGGGCTACGGATTTCACCCTATCAAAAACTTTCGAATTTGCGCGGTGAATATTTTGAGCACCTTTTTTGCAAATTATTGTCATGAAATCGGGCCTGAGAACGATCAAACATATATGTATCGTTTCGTTAGATATTTATCTACATTCTTCTTAGCTTACTTACCTCACGTGATAAATAAAATAGGGTTATAATTGGAAAAATCAAGTGACCTCAGTAGCAAGATGGCTGAAGAAGTAGGCAGGACTTGTCACAAATGAGACATTTGTTATAATAATGAGCTGGAAGTGATTATTAATAGGTAAGTAAGTATAGAAGATGTAGATAAATATCTAACGAAACGATACATATATGTTTGATCGTTCTCGGACCCGATTTCATGACAATAATTTGCAAAAAAGGTGCACAAAATTTTCACCGCGCTTTTTCGAAAGTTTTTAATAGGGTGAAATCCGTAGCCCTATGGTCCGCAAATATCAGAAAAACTGCCCAAGGACCATAAGGGCTACGGTTCCGCAGCTAGATTCCCCGATGATCACACCATGTGTTTTTTCTATTTTAAGAGTACCGACACACGTGACCCCTGTTGATGTTATGACAGAATGTGGGGTGCAGTACTGGTCGGGGAGTAGTTCTCGCCATTTTTTACGTTTTTTATCCAATATTTTTAAGAAACAGACGAGAAACCTTTGTTTCACCCCATTATTATTTTGCATGAACCATAATGATTTACCTACGAAATGGATTTTCATAAAGGAGAGCGCACGCTGATCGGGGATCCATTATTACGATGTTGCGTTTTTTAACAGAAAATGGTCGCAACAGAAGCAATTCTCGCCAACTTTCAGAAATATTGTTTTTGTGAAGCTAAAGCATCAAAAGGAAAGAAAAACGACATTTTAGAAAATTAAAATCTTTTCTTAAAAAGTTAACAGGTTTTTGCGTTAGTTTGTAGAAAACTCTTATCATTATTCATCGCTGTTTTAAAGGCTCTCATGCCATCCCCACGCCGCTCCGCCATTCCGTAAAATACATCCTTTTCAACAGTGGTTTACCTGATAATTTTCATTTTATTGATGAAAAGTAATAATTCCAGTTTTTCTAGAATTAATTTTAATATTTTGTCCATGTTTTATGCCCAATGTGATAATATAGGATCCATGTATAAATTAGCGGTCAAGGTAATTGATGACGTAAACAGTACATGCGCAGGCGGCCATTTGCATCCACATGGAATCTATTTTTATACTGCAACCGTGAATATTTTGGATTGTAGGGATGAGTAATAAGGCAAAGTGTGACACTTTTTAGAAAGATCTTAAAAATTTGTAGAGATATATTGGAAATATGGTGTCACTAGATTCTCCGATGATCATACCATGTGTTTTTCTATTTTAAGAGTACCAACACACGTGACCCCCTGTTGATGTTATGACAGAATGTGGGGTGCAGTAGGGTTTTTATCCGATTTTAACGATATTTCACAATGCAATTCGATAAAAATTAATACGAAGGATTGGTACGACGTTCTTTAATGATGGTGAAAAAATCAGACGAAAATTCGCGAGCGATCGCGTTAAATGAGACAGTTGGCGAGAATTGCTTCTTGGCGAGAACTACTCCCCGACCAGTAGGGTTTTTACTCGATTTTAACGATATTTCACAATAAAATTTGATAAAAATTTATACAAAGGATTGGTACGGCGTCCTTTAATGATGGTGAAAAAATCGATCGAAAATTCGCAAGCGTTCATGCTAAATGGGAAAGTTTGCGAGAATTGCTTCTTGGCGAGAACTACTCGCTGACCAGTATAGAAGTAGACAGATGACTGTACTTACTAGTATACTGCCTACCGGCAATATATAACGTGAACGGAACAGTTGGACATTTACCTGGTCTGTGAAATATTAACTGTGATGTCATATTATTTAAAAGTTCTACTATTCTATGTTTTTCTAAATATTCTCTTGCATCTCCATCTCTGCAACTTGGTACAGAATCATCTGTAGACATTTTGATTTACACTCTGTGGTCTTGGTGACGGCAGGAATGAAGAAAATATAGTATCGGTCGATTCGTGGATGGATCGATTTGTAACTGAAACGATTCGTACCTGTACGATGTTTGCGTTCCACTTATACCGCAATATTAGTGCATCATTGGCTATATAAAGGTTCAACGTGATACCTATGCTAGCTGTATAAAGTTTCCTGGTAACTTGATCTTATGTAGAGAGGGGGTTGACAAGTATCCCGGTTAAAAAATAGTGTGTTTTCTTAGACGTCCTCCTTAAACCGAGTTGGAAAGGCCTGGGTGTATATTTTTGTCATTATTCCCACCATTATTTTGACAAAGCTCTGAGTTCTTTGACATTATATGAAAAACACAACATAGGTACATTGTCCGCTGCAAAACGGGAGATGCTCACCCATCAAAATCTAATAGTCATATATCTTGGTACGAAACACATTAGGTTACGAAGGGATCCCGGTTACGAATCGTCAATATTAAAAAAAAATATCAATATTATTTTCACGATCATTGACAAATGGAATAAAGAAAGTGACATAAATAATTCATAAAGAATTATTACTTGCTTTATTTCGATCATGTCCTATAGTTTTATTTGCATTATTTTTATTTAGACGGAAAAGCGCATCTGCTGATCTGCAAGATGGCCGCGCCCAGGCCGAACAATTAAGAATTTATGTGAAAACTAGTATTAGGCCTATATACACATTCAGACGTTAAAACACACCGTTCCAAGATATTTATTGATATTTCAATAATACATTGTTCTTAGCTTGTGTTATATAACACTGCTTTAAATGACAAAGTACACTTATTTTAGAATCGAATGTAGATTTAAATTGTACACCGTTTCAGTAGGGAACGAATATAAGTTGTTGCAATAGAATATGGCTTACCCAATAGAACACAAGACTGTTTTTGTTCTTGATAGATCCCCTCACTTCGCTAAATCTTGTAAAGAGAGTATAGAATATGATGCTTTATCTAAAGTTAAAACCCCAGGAGTAATTCCAGCTGCCCCAATCTCAAAGTCTTTATGGACCTGTAATGTGGAAACAATGGTGGAATACATGAGAATTGTATATGACATATTCCCAGTCATTAGAGCGGTAACTAGTTGTTAAAATTATTATTTTATTCTATCATGAAATGGATTTGACATTGTTTTTGGATACCTGGATCTGAAAGGATCATTGTGTTAAAAATTGAAAATCGTCACATTTAACTGTTCTATCAAGCATGATGCAACTCGAGAAATTAAACCATGACTTATTTTTGTTAAATATTTTATGCCATGTCTTGCATTATGTTGTCACTTGGGTTTTTCTAAATAATGCAACACTTTTTAGACAACCTTCTTTTGTCAAGTACCTATTAATATTTACTTACCTTGAACAGGTATAGGTTACATTGTACATGTATGACTTTAGGAAAAAAAGCGTTTTACATACAAATGTTCTTACATTGTACATTTTGTATTAACAACATTGTGCAGAAATATTTCAAGGCGGAACATCTTTCTTTACTTTTTCATCACTCTGCTCTTAGGAGTGAAACGATATACCGAATAACGTTACATCGCGGTATTTTATTGACCACACGGTACAATGGGTGCCCCTTATGATATTGATGACACGACGACTGGATGCTCCTTACGATATTGACGCCACAGTACGACTGGGTGCTCCTTAGATATTGGCGATATTGTTTCTTTAGTACCAAAAACTGTTAAGATCAATGAAATAAAATAACTTTTTTATTCCTAAATCAAAATTTGTTTAGCTTCATAAATATTGTGGTTTTTTTTTCAAATATTAGTTTTAATTTTCACGGACATATGTGGCAAATCCTTAAGAAAAAAAATGGTGACGCACACAAATGTATACAAAATGTCACAATACGTATCATGATACGTATCGTCACTTCTAAAATATCGCAATACGTATCGTGAACAAAATTATGTATCGTTACACCCATACTATGCTCCATTATGTTCTTGATTGATAAAATATATACAAATGGTGTATTCGCTCAGTTCGTTGCAAATGCATGTGACAGTTTAATGATCTATGAATGACAAATATGTGGTTAGCCCACTGAGTCTCTAGTTTGATTGCCCCTTCTGTATTCTCTAATGTAATATTTATTGTCATTTGTATTCCTTTTTGTGAATTTATATGACATATTACCACGTATTGTGGAACCAGACTGAGTTTTAGTTTTCAGTACATTTATACATAATTATGAAATTTTACATTATTTTGAATTTTTCAGATACAAGTAGTTGTTGGGGAACAGTCACTGAATTCATGGTCAAAGAAAGAACAAAACATTCAGCAGGTTAATATAATAATAGCTAAGGCAAATTCATTAAGATGTTGGACCATTGTTAAAATATGTACAATATACAAAAAAAATGTACTTGTAAAAAGCATAGAGGCATTTTATGTGTTAACATAGTTAAGGAGGAATTGATCAATTTGTAAAAACTGAGGCTGAACCTTGATACAAGATACTTTTCTATTGGATATAAGTATAAGCCAATGTATATATGTTCATATATGTTGTGGTTGGTGGAATTGTCAATAATTTATACTTTGTTATTACTGCTATAATTTGATAAAACAAGAACAATATATACATTTATGTAATTCTTATTTCGATTTTACAACAAAGAGGAATAACTCTGTTTTATTTGTTAACATTTTTTTTTCTCAATTACATTTTTGTCAACCAACCAACCCTGTTTTTATCCCCCCGCGATAGCGTTGAGGGGATATAGTAATAGCGGCCGTCTGTCTGTCTGTCCATCTGTCACACTTTCTTGTTTACGCGATAACTTGAGTAAACATGGATAGATTTGAATAATTTTTTGCATGTGGCTTGTAATTATCATTATCTTGGATGGGTTCTAACATGGAAATATTTCAAGCAAGGGTTTTGGGGGAAAATCTTAGTTTTTGGTTGAAAAATCACCAATTTTGAGAATTGTGTCATGTTTACGCGATAACTTTAGTAAACATGGATAAATTTGAATAATTGTTTGCGTGTGGCTTGTAAATATCATTATCTTGGATGGGTTTTTACATGGAAATATTTGAAGCAAGGATTTTGGGGGAAAATCTTAATTTTTGGTTGAACAATCAACAATTTTGAGAATTATGTCTTGTTTACGCAATAACTTTAGTAAACATGGATAGATTTGAATAATATTTTGCAAGTAGCTTGTAATTATCATTATCTTCTATGGGTTCTAACATAGAAATATTTGATGCAAAGGTTTTGGGGGAAAATGTTAGTTTTTGGTTGAAAAATCACCAATTTTGAGAATTGTGTCTTGTTTATGTGATAACTTTAGTAAACATGGATAGATTTGAATAATTTTTGCATGTGGCTTGTAAGTATGTTATACATTAAGACTGCAAGGCTGCTTTCTATAAATATATAAAGCTAAATATTATGCAAGTGCGGGGGGATACGTCACGCATTCTTGCGCTAGGCGGTTCTTTTATTTTTTCAAGTATGCAAGTAAACACACAGGTATTTTTTCCTCTGCCTAATTAAAATATGATATATTGTACTTTTTTGCTTTTAAAATTTTTTTTTTTTATACAGCATCTCGTTTATTTTAGGTATTCAAGGTTAGAATTATGGATGATGCCACTTTCAACAATATTTCAGTAATTTCATGGCAGTCAGTTTTATTGGTGGAGGAATCTTGAGTACCTGGGGAAAAAACCACCTACCTGTCTCAAGTCACTGACCAAGCTTTATCACATAATGTTGTATCAAGCACATCTCGCCAAAAGAGGAAATCAAATTCAAAAACTTTTATTTGGGAGATACACCCTGATTGCATAAATAGATATACAGGTTAATCAAACTATCATATGATCATGTTCACAATGTCCCCGTTTAAGGCAATTACCATATGATAATGGGGAGACCGTCTCCATAACATTAAGTAGATTGTAACACAGGAAAAGTTTGAAGATACCAAAGGGTAGAAGCTGTCAATTGAAGGACAGATAATACAATATCCAAAAGAAAAAAGACACATTGATGCTGTAATGATTAGCGTTCTCACTTTGAGTGGACTAGATTGTAGATTTGAGCTCTAGATGGTCTAAACAAGAGACTATAACATTGATATTTGCTGCTTCTCTGCTAAACAAGAGACTATAACATTGATATTTGCTGCTTCTCTGCTAAACTTGCAGCATGGAGGAGTAAGAGCAAAGACGGATTTGCCTGAAATCAAGATAATGTGTGGATTGACATGTCTACCAGTGGACTGTTGTTTCAGTGAGCTAAACATTTTAACAAAGAGAGTCTGTCTAGTACAAAGCAGACATTATTATCTGATCAAATGTTACTTGTTCTCGACATGATATAGCTGGAAAATTGCTCATTTGGTGTTAAACAACAATCACTCACTCACCCAAAGGAAAAGAGATGAAAAGATAAACAATGATAAACAAATCTCTACACAGAAAACAAAAGATTAATTATGTTGATTAAATTTGTTGACAGGTTATGCTGGCATTGGGTCATGTAGGTCCACCAAGTGTTTGCAGCAAAGAAGATGATTATGATCTACTACATAGTCTATCCCATGCTATTGAAGCATTGTGTGAACAGACAGAACTACAGCAACAATACAGTGCAGATGACATACAGAACAGAGGCAGAATTATTTGTTTGACGTCTGCTAGGAGGTTGGTTTAGTTGATATTGCAGTGAAACTTGTCTAAATTGAACCTTAAATAAACCAGGATCCTGTGTAAATCAAAATTTAAATAAAGTCCCAATGTAGGACATTTTACCTGTATAAGCCAACAACTGTTTATTCAGAACACATAAGTCGGTTCAAAGGAGGTTTGCCTTTGACAAGTTTCACTGTATTTAATTCAATTTAATTGAATTTAAACATATTTTGTTCTCTAAAAAAAATGACAAAAGGACCAAACGCAAGTTAACTTTGTTGATATTACATCTATAGTGACTTGTCTAGTGTAAGAAACTGCATCGGTGGTGTACTGGTTAGCGTGCTCCCCTCGAGTGTGGTAGATCGTAGGTTTGAGCCCCGGTCGGGTCAAACCAAAGACTATAAAATTGGTATTTGTTACTTCTCAGCTATGCACACAACATTAAGGAGAAAGAGTAAAGAGTGATTGGCTTGAAATCAGGATAATGTATCCCGAGTGGAGTGACATATCTATCTGTGGACTGTTGTTTCAGTGGAGTGACATATCTATCTGTGGACTGTTGTTTCAGTGGAGTGACATATCTATCTGTGGACTGTTGTTTCAGTCAGCTAGCACTATTAAAATCCAACTCAGCATGTTGTTCTAGTACAAAGCGAACCTCATCATCATCTCATTGAAAATTAACTTATTTTAGCCATGGCTGAAAAATTGCTGAATTGGTGTTAAACAACAATTACTCATTCACTCACTCTAGTGTAAGATTATGTTTTGAATATTACTGAGAGTGAAGACTGCCGATGTGTTCAGATTAATATATTTGACTTTCTACATATAGATGGTCTGTTTTATCATATGATTTGAAATACATCTGATTATTATGTTGGGGAAAAAAATCATGTATGAAATTCATGGATTTTTGTAGGTATTTGTATTTTTGCATGTAAATATCAGTTGGTAACTGTAGTTCACTTTTAAGAAATTGGGATCTGGATGGCTCAATGAGTTAGGTAGTTGGATTACCTAGCAACTCATACAAGCCTATCACCAATACGGTGTGGGTTCACGTCCAGCTTTGTATATTACAAAAAAGGGTCCACTCGACTCGCAGCCGCAAGTGATAAAGTTTCCCAGTTACCTGCCCATAGTCGGTGCTTCTCTCTGGGTACTCTGGCTTCTTACACCACTAAAACTGGTCGCCATGATATAGCTGAAATATTGCTGAAAGTGGCATTAAACACAACAAATCAATCAATCAATATAAGAATTTTTATTGTACAATGTCACATTTCCAGAGTTATTTCCATTCATTGAAAAAAATGTTGGAATTATTTACTCTGTAATCATATGCGAGATCTGAAATTTGTCTAAATTTTGGAATAAATTTAGATCAAGTCGAGCTTTGCTGACACTTGACGAAATCTTATCATTATAACCATGTTGAGATATAACATATCATATATGTGATATCAGCATATTTTCACACACCTCCTTTGAAATATTATGGCTTCGAGCCTTTTATTTTTTTTTATATAGAATTGTGATATAGAGTAAGTTGAGTTGTAAGTGCTACTCAAAATAATAACTGGTGTGAACTTTTTACTTTTCCGTTATTCATAGAAAGTGAAAATATTTTTGAAAGTGTTACTAAAGTTTATTCTTGCTGACAAGCATAATTTTTTGTTAATAATGTTTGTACTTTAAAAAAAGAATGGGGGTCGTTGTGGTTGTGATCGTATGGTAGTTTGATATACAACTACCTATGCAATTGGTCCTTATTACTACTAACTTTGTGAGTTTGAATCCTGCTCTGGCGAGGTGTACTCAATACAACATTATGTGATAAAGTTTATCAGTGACTTTCGGCAGGTCATTGGTTTTCTCTGGGTACTAAAAGAATCTACCAAATCAAGCTAAGGTTGGCAGGGTACATTCCTTCAGCAATATTGAAGTTTTATATTCATGTGAAAAAGTGTCCTAAAGTGGTACAATGCATAATTTTCACCTGAGTAATTACAAAAGTAGGTTATTGGTTTGATGAAGGCGTGATGATCGGATGAGTGATTGGGCATCAACAATCAGATTTTGGCCCTCGGAGAATTGAAGAACTTAGTTCATTTCGAGAGTTTCTAGATCAAAGACCAAGGTATCAGTGACAGAATTATAATTTTTTTGTTGATTTTCTAACAGAATAGTTTTCTCTCTATCTTCTTGTAATAGAGAATGACAGTTTTCAATATAAGAAAAACTGTCCAAACAGCAACAAATCTGAAAATTGTCAAAGTTCTATGTAAAAGATTGTAAAAGAAATATGCAGCAATACTGTCATTAATTTAATCAACCAGTGTGTAGAGTGAAGAAGGGAATATGCTATGACAAATTCCATGAACTGAAAGCAGACATGATATTATTTAAGCCAGTTGTAAACCAGATGAGTGATTATGGGCTTCTGTAAGCCTCAGGTTTCATTATTTAAAAAAAAAAAATTTTTGTAGTGAGGCTCAAATGAGGATGTTTGAAGAATATGTGCAAGATGCCATGAACCAACATAATAAGCTAGCCAGCAGTTCTGATACGTAAGTCACATTTATTGCCTTCAAATTAATGCTTTCTTGTTCTGGATAATTGTCCCTTGTTACCTCAAGCAGTCCTTTCAATAAGGGGCACTACCAGGTACTTTTACCCACCTAAAATGATCTTTGGTACCTCCTGATTTTGAAGAATGTTGTATAAGTTATTCATGAAAATTGTTAAAATTTTAATAAAAAGTACCGCCTGTAAATAGTGAAGTACTGGTAGATTTAAAAAATATTGAAAGCCCTGCTCAACTGATCCTAAATGATATCCATCATTGTTTCTTGTCGTCTGCAGTCATCTGTATCCTTTTCACACTTTGTTCTTCTTCTCTAAATATTTGTTTGATGTTCAATATGAATATGAATATAGTGAAACTTGTCTAAACGGAAACCTCTATAAACTGGAATCCTGTATAAACTGAACATTTAATAAAGTCCCAACTTACGAAATCTTTGTTAGAATAATCTGTATAAAGTTAATATTTGTCTATTCCGAGCACAAATGCTGGTTCAAAGGAGATTCGGATTAGACAGGTTCCACTGTATAAATATGTTGAGTTTCCCAGTATTGAGCCTCTTGTCTTTAATGTGTAATAGTACATGTGATTGTAGTGTTGGAGATCTAGGTTCAAATCCCAGCACTTTCTTTCTGCTGAGCATACAAACAGGAAGGAGACAAAGCATGGACTGATCAGCTAGAAGTCTGATGTCTGTTCAGTTTGCTTACATTGTAAAAGAAGACATGACAATGTGATTTGTAAAATATTTGTTCTCTTATGTTACATAGCTGGACAATTACTCACTTAAGCCTTACATATCCTTCGGAGTTCCCTAAACAGAATTAAAATATGTCATGATATAAGTCAAAGAAATACTTTTGTTTTTATTACATCAGAGTTTAAGACCTGATACATTCCAAAATAAATGTCTTAATGGCAGGTGCATTCTGCAACAAATACATGTGTTATATATTAAAGGTAGGAAACTTTTAACTAAGGTCATATACATTTGTAGGACAATGAATGATCTCACTCTGCTTGTCCAAATATGGCAATAACTACTTTTGGGTAGGCACTGAAAATTATGGTCAGTAGGCAGTTAACAGAAACACAGTTGTTCTTTTTGGCCCTATAATCAGATCTGATTCCATTATAGATTGCATGGAACTTAAGATCTTTGTTACTGACCTTGAACATAAACATCAAGGTCAATACCCTAGCTACATTCATTATATATGTCTTTAAAGATATACAGAGAAACCTGTTTAAACCGAACCTACCTGGTGCCAACTTTCATGTTTGTAATAGACAGGTGTTTGGTTTATGCAGATTAAATAAACAAAATCTCTTATATTGGGACTTTATTTAAAGTTTGGTTTGTACAGGAGTCCACTTTATTCAGGATTTCTCCGGATACTCCGGTTTCCACCACCAATAAAACTGACCGCCATGATATAACTGAAATATTGTTAGAAGTGGTGTTAAACACCATAACCCTAACCCCTAACCCTATTCAGAGTTGGGTTTTTGTTTACACAGGTTACACTGTCAGTAGAAATCTATTTCAGTTCTCTGTTGTTAATGTATTTTGCCATTAATTCCCATTGAGTATTAAAGACCAGTAACTGCAAAAGGAAGAACAACAATGAAAATAAATTTCAAACAACAGATTTATATATATCACAATTTTATTGCACATTATCAGAGTAACAATCTACTTATTGTGTTGTCATATGGTGTTAAAAATGATAAAACATGATACAAAAGTTTGTAATTTCTAAATACATTATTCTCCCCTCTTATAAGACTACTCTTTCTATAATGAAAAAGTGGCCTTATAATTAGAGGGGTGGCCTGTCTTGAAGGGAACAATTTAGTAGTATTTTACTATCTCGGTGCATCTGAAATATGGAGGGGCCCAGGTGGCTCAATGAGTTAGATCGTTGGATCTAACAGCTCATACAAGCCTATCACCAATACAGCGTGGGTTTGCGACCAGCTTTGTAAATTATGCTGCACTCTACGCGCAGCCGCAAGTGATAAAGTATACCAGTTGCTTGCCCAGAGTCGGTGGTTCTCTCCGGGTACTCCGGCTTCCTCCACCATTAAAACTGGTCGCCATGATATAGCTGAAATATTGCTGAAAGTGGCACTAAACACCAAAAATCCAAATTCTGAAATCTGGCCTGATAAGAGGGTTGGCCATTGGTGGGAGTGGCCTTATTATGTGTGGGTTGCTGTAACCACAAATGAACCAAACATTTGGTTCAATACAAAATGTAAATGGGTGGTTATGTCTTTTCTATTGGTTCTAAACTAAAGAAATTGTTATGAGAGCAACAAATGGATGATCTACATATACGTTAGTTGGTATTTGGGGGGGGGGAGTGTTATTGATGTGAATATGATTTGCCATGGTTTTTTTGTCAAGATCTCATATTCTTCATTTTTTTTCTTAAAAAGCATGTCCATCAATCTATTTATATCTTGTCTCTCTGCAGAAAATATATTGCATGAAAATAAAAAATGGTTTCTAACAGGCCACCCTGTAAAAAAAGGTTTTAAACATTACCTCAAAAGTGGGTACCTTGCAATTGTTTCATTTCCATCCAAAATGTGATTTAAATCTGGAAGTAACTTTTCAAGGAGTAATTATGAGCCTGGTTGATATTAGAATATTATAGCTCTTTTCTTTAGACTTAAAAAATTTATGGAAAATGCCAAAATAGGAATGTTACAAATTGTCACAATCCTGTCATATGTATTATCCTAACAAGTTGAGATTCCAACTATATTTATAGATATCCAATAAGTTCCTATGTTGAAGTTGTGTGGCAGGTTGATGGTTTTCTCCGGTTTCCTCCACCAATAAAACTAACCGCCACGATATAGCTGAAATATTGTTGAAAGTGGAGTTAAAACACCACCAATCATCAGGCATTGTCTTTTTTTTTTATTATTGCAAATGTAGCATTTGACCTGTTATTGCAAAATCCTAGATGTAACACTAGTACTTATTATTACAATACTTAAAAAGGTAAAGAAAATATACCTTACCAAAATGGTAATGTCTGTTTTACAAAAATGATGCTGTTCAAATATGATAATAAATATATGTTTTCATCTGCTGTAAAAATTCAATATCTGGAGTTATTTCCCCTTCAGCATTGTGTAATCCACTCATGATTCTACTATGATAGCATGAACTAAGAAATGTCTGTGATGTAAAATATTGTTTCTCAATAAATTATAAAAAAAAATATATAGTGTCAAACCTGTATTAAAAGGTCACCTTTGGGACAAAGAAAACATGGCCTTATAAGACAGGTGACCTCTTAAGAAAGGTTCAATTCATATAAAATTTTCTATGACAGGACAAGAAAAGGGTGACCTTTTAATACAGGTGACTGCTTAATAGAGGTTACTGCATGGACAGTGTTGACTGTATAAAGTTGACCTTAAAGCAAGCTTTCCAAAACTATCATCTTGTCGTCTGGTACTGGACTTTTATTTGGTATTTGTCTTGAAAGATTAATGGCAACTGTCCATCTATTTTTTTTTGTAGAAAGTTCCATTACATGGAAAAGTAAAATATTTTTCTTCAGTAAGATTAAGAACAGTGAATTGTGCCAGGCCTTTCAGTAAGGGGACAGTACCAGGTACTTTTACCCACTTAAAATGGTAATTGGTACCTCCTAATTTCAAAGACTGTTACATAAGATATTCATGAAAAATGTTCAAATTTTAAGAAAAAGTACCGTCTATAAATAGTGAAGTACTGGTACCATTGAAAAATATTGAAAGCCCATTTTGAATATATAAAGAGGATATTTGAGAGATAATAACAGATGAATTAATGGCATTACAATGATTTTATACAAATGACTGTAATGGTATATGATGATGCATGATACTATATATATGTATGATCTGTCAACAACAAAAATCTTTATTTTTATACCATGTTCCTGTCTTCTCAAGCTAATTGTCACGATCATCACTCTTTCTTATATTGTACATTGTAGTTTCATCATTAATTTCCTTATGAAAGGAACAATTTCAGAATCAACAATTTCAATGTAATAAACAATTTCTGCTTTATAGCTTAAAATTGTTTTTTGATATCATGAACTTCCAGATTAATCCACAGTCGGTTGTAGAGATTTTAGCACTATTATAATTTATTCACATCTCTTAATTTACTTAAATGCATGTTCACATATATTTTTCTGAATGGATGTACATGTAGTTTAGATTCACCATTGACCTTTAACCTTTAATGAATCCTTATAAGATAATTTTAAAGCTGTTTGGTCAGCCATTGAGAGATTGTATATCATACTGGCGAATCGTCAGGTAAATCTGAAATGGGTTTGAAATATTCCGCTTTGTCAAAGCCTTCAAAGTCAGATCTCCTGTTATAGCAATCAAAGTGTTCATTTTGATCCATCATCCCATTCAATGGACCATTTGGTATTGGGTCACTAGGAGATCGAAGTTTCTTTTCGGAATTGAACAGTAGAAGAACTAATTGCATTAAAAGTTCAATCAGTTCCATAATTGTTAAAACTGAAATCCCCATCCACAATCCTAACGTTCCACCGATATCGGCAAATAAATCTTCAATAAGATATGCAGGACTTTGTTTGAATTCTATTACATTCAAGTCCTCTAAATAAACATTTAGACGCACCAGATTTTGATGTATAAGAGTAGATGCTCTAATGAGTCGTTGTCGTTCTGTCAAGTTAATACTGGAGTGATACAATTTTTCGGCGTTGGCCTCAGGGTCATTGTACAATTTTTCATATTTTACAACATGTTCATCTAAGTAATTATAAGCTTCTTTTAAGAATGTATTGTTTAATTTATTATGGTAAAACTTTTCTAGTGCGTTTTGTTGAAAAAACTCCAGTGGCCAGTATGAAATAGATAAAGCTTTCTGATAGGTCGTTTCCTGGCATGGTTGGAAACATTTGCAGCTTGCTTCATAACTACGATCGTTTGCTAGTTCCTTGAGCTCATCTTGTTCACATTTTAGACTAAGTAGTAAAAAATTCCTTTTCTTTACAATTCCATCGCCAATATCGTTACATTCCATTTCTCTGAAAATTCCACGCCAGTCTGTCATTGATCCACAATAAGGCAAGCTACGATTTTTTAAGTCCGGCAGACCGGAAGACTTACATTTACATCTTTCTATCACTCTTTCTTGTTTACATAACTGTAGACAAGCAAAAATTGTATTACTGTAATGACTGCCTTCTTGTAAATGTTCGGTTGTGCAGTTTCCATATGGTTGTGATTCTCTTGTATTGATAACAGCTTTTAAGCCAATGGAAGAAGAAAATCCTGGTGGAATATCAAAGCCATGGTCCACAGGGCTAGGCATTGTGTTAGGGGCATGTACTTGCACTCGTAAGCCTGCACTATGAGCGATGTTGTTATTGATGTTATACAAGCCATAAGCTCCTAATGGTGGATCATCATTGTCTAAAGCAATAACAGCCGATAAACCATATTCAGGCCCCGTAGCATGTATAAGTATTTTTTCACTCTGTCGAATACTGTTAAAAGTGTAGCAGTTGAAATAATTTTGCCCGTCAAAAAAGTGAGTGAAATTATTTGCATTACATTTCTGTTGATTAAAACGACAATGTAATAATATGTCATTTATATCATGTCCCGATGCCATCGCCTCTTCATTCAAATTTTCAAAGAACGCTTGTGTTGATTCCATTCTTGTTTGTTGTTCACCAAATTTTGAACACTGTTGAAATTTCACCCAATCAACAACCTTGGAAGTATTTCTTTCCATTTGTTGTTTTATTTTAGTCAGTGATATGGCTTGAATGTTACATATTGTAATGGCGGGAAATTCCACAGGCATTCCAGTTTTCATTTCTGATACTTCTACTACGGAAAATTGCAAGTATTTTTTTACGAGAAGAGACAGTTGAAGTGTTGCAGCTGTAAATCCTATAATGACCAGCAAGGCCCACATTACTTTCCTTTTTGTTTTCACGGAGGTAGCTATTTTTGCAAGTCCATGTGCAGTACTCTCAGCTCCAAGTTCAGTGATGATTGAAAGTGCCGTCCGGTTTTGCCTTGAGCCTCGGTTTTTCACCATCCTAAGATGGTCATTGATGTAGTTAAGCTTACGTAAGGCTATATATTTCATATGTTCTTGTGGAAATCCTCTGAAACAATAGAAAAAAACATTTATTTAACATTACAGAAAGGATAAGGGTGGATTAATAAAACAAAGTGAAAATACATTTGTACCTCTACATTTAAGAAACAAATGAAAGCAGTAACACTACTTTGCATTTCTTTATCATTATTAGACTAAGTGAATTGATGATGTCTGGTCTGTCTAGATTGGTATATTTGTAGTTATCTTTAGTTCACACTTCCCTGTCAGTACCTATGGATTAAGAGTATTAAAGTACAAACGAGTCTGTTGAGAACTCCCGTCCTTTCAGCAATTTCTACATTAGGAGTATTTGTTTGTAACTTATTTCTATGTATATTTATTTATTTATTTATTTATTTATTTATTGCAGTTACCCACATTTAACAAATAGTTCACGGCACTGAGGGCCATATGGCCCGAAGTGCCGTGAACTATTTGTTATAATATACTACGCGTCCAAAAACAAGCCCAATTATCTCCCGAAAACGAGGCAGTCCACTGCTGGTCCATATAACGTTATATTGACCGGCTACGCTAACAAAGACAAATAGGGAAAATAAAAACGTAAAGTATAATATTAAAAATTATTAGACTGATAACTAAGCTTTTCCATTTTAAGAGTTAAAAATATCAAGAATAACAATCAATATGTGGGAGGTTGGTTCACAGTGTCACATGATAATGCTGGAAGATATGAAGAAATGATAAAACAAATAAAGACGGACATTTGATGGTTTTGTATTTTTAGAAAAAATCAAACGGATTAAATGTCAAGTGTTTTATGACTAATGAAAGAAGGATGTTGGGATTGTTGATAATCTGATAATCTTACTAGCTGTAAATGATAACAAGATTAATAAATTAACATGCTTCATATTTATAGAAAACAAATCAAGATAAATAATAGCTATGTACAATAGTTAATTATACCTGACAATATGTGTATGTGGTACATATTTCAACCAAATATTTATAGAACAGTATTCAAAATGTACTACTAAAATATCAGGTGATACAAATTCTTGTATCAAAGACAAGTATGTTACACGTTAGAACAGTATACAAAAATGTATGACTAAAATATCAGGTGATACAAATTCTTGTATCAAAGACAAGTATGTTACACGTTAGAACAGTATGCAAAATGTACGACTAAAATATCAGGTGATACAAATTCTTGTATCAAAGACAAGTATGTTACACGTTAGAACAGTATACAAAATGTACTACTAAAATATCAGGTGATACAAATTCTTGTATCAAAGACAAGTATGTTACACGTTAGAACAGTATACAAAATGTACGACTAAAATATCAGGTGATACAAATTCTTGTATCAAAGACAAGTATGTTACACGTTAGAATAGTATGCTAAAATGTACGACTAAAATATCAGGTGATACAAATTCTTGTATCAAAGACAAGTATGTTACACGTTAGAATAGTATGCTAAAATGTATGACTAAAATATCAGGTGATACAAATTCTTGTATCAAAGACAAGTATGTTACACGTCAACCCTTCGAAAAAGACATTGTCAACGTCGGCTTCGCCTCAGTTGACAATGTTTTTCTCAGGGTAACAATCTGATCTATCACCCTCTCAACTATATGTTATTTATATAATGTAATATGAACCTGTGTAAGCCAAACACCTGTCTAAACTGAACAAATTCTTCAGTTCCAAAGGGATTTGGTTTAAACAGGTATTACTGTACATTTAAAACAATGCTTATTGCTGCCCTTCTCAGCTTTGTTGTTACATGTAAAATAGATTTGCACTGCACTTAAGCTACTAGGCCACATGTTAAATGTACAACAGGGTCATTCGTCCCCAATCGTGATCTTTTTTTTGTTGTAAGTCAAACATTCTCACTCTTGACCTTTTCACTTCATGTGTTGTAAGCTAACTGTTCCCACTCTTGACCTTTTAAGATAGGGTATGTTTAAAGAAAAGTTTGAAGATACCATAGGGGTAATCAGAAAACATAAATTGAAGAAGGACAGACAATATAATGGCCAAAGGAAAAATGACAAATGGTCTAAAAACATTTCAAGGGAACACTAAAGATAGAGCAATATAAACCCCACTAAAAACTGTAGGTGAACTCAGGTGCTCCTGACATTTTCACATTGTATGTTCTAATTCAACCATTCCCACTCTCTAATGTTCATAAAACACTATATCTCATTATACAGCTAAGGGAGAAATGGCATGAAAAAAAATATCATATTTCAAGGTCATTTTAATGAAAATTTGTTTGTTCATGGTTATATTTTTATGATTAATAATTTTCTATCAATAAATGATCTGCACTCATAATTGACCTTTATTACTAAAGGAAGGGTCAATTAATTGTTACATGGTATGTCTAATTACCATGACCTCATGAGTTACCACTATTTAATTGGGCTTGACCCCTGTTTCATTTTTAGCATTAGTAAATCACCTGCCTATTGTTGTTAATAAGTGATTAAGAAAGTAATGCTGTCTTTGATAAGACAACAGTTTAGATTATAAAGGGGGGAGGAATGTGGATGTTATAGTTTACTACCAGTCTAAAGCTTGTCTATATATAACATATAATTAATGTTTTATTTCATGGTTGTTTTAAACTTTTCTTATCTTCTTGTCACCTTGATCCTACCATCATTCTTGGATATGATTTGTGTAACTTCAG
>MJUT01048838.1:27752-39608 GCA_002080005.1 Gigantidas platifrons
AACAAACACCCCCCCCCCAAAAAAAACACATTTTTTTTTATGTATGGGGATCATACCAAATATTGATCCTTTTAAAGCAGAATTTGCAGTTAAGTGCCTACCAACAAAATTTGTGGGCGGAGCTTATCATCAGATCCCTCAAGTGTTATTAATAGAATGATAAACACAAATCCCAGTTGATATGAACAGCATATTTATGAAACTGTATGTCACACGACCAACGTGACCTAATGGTCACATACCTCAGAAATTTGAATTTTCAAATTGATTTTTGTAGTTTTTAGACTGATGAAGAATATTATTTTTAGTAAAACTAAAAGTTTCGTAAGGAGGAACACTAGTAACCATGCCTGTCAAATATTTTGCTCCAAAAGTAACTGTGAAACTATGTATCATTGATTTTTCCTCCTCGAGATAACCGTGGTCAAATCAATGAACAATTTGAATGTTTGCTCCACCCACAGCTATTTATACAGCTATCTAGAGGAAACCACCTGTATCTTAAGTGAATGACAAATGTAATCACATGAAATTGTTATATGGAACACACCTAGCCCCAGGCAAGACTTGAACTTATAAACCCTTAGATATGATAGGCACTAATTACATAAGTACGTGTAGTTATAAATCCAGGTACCATATGGTACATGTACCTGCAATGGAGGCCCCTAGGATTGATAGTACAGTGAAACATGTCTAAACTGAACCTCCTAGGGACCAACTTCAGTGAAACATGTCTAAACTGAACCTCCTAGGGACCAACTTCAGTGAAACATGTCTAAACTGAACCTGCTAGGGACCAACTTCAGTGAAACATGTCTAAACTGAACCTCCTAGGGACCAACTTCAGTGAAACATGTCTAAACTGAACCTCCTAGGGACCAACTTAAGTGAAACATGTCTAAACTGAACCTTCTTGGGACCAACTTCAGTGAAACATGTCTAAACTGAACCTCCTAGGGACCAACTTCAGTGAAACATGTCTAAACTGAACCTCCTATGGACCAACTTCAGTGAAACATGTCTAAACTGAACCTCCTAGGGACCAACTTCAGTGAACCATGTCTAAACTGAACCTCCTAGGGACCAACTTCAGTGAAACATGTCTAAACTGAACCTTCTTGGGACCAACTTCAGTGAAACATGTCTAAACTGAACCTCCTAGGGACCAACTTCAGTGAAACATGTCTAAACTGAACCTTTTTATAGGACAAACATTTGTGCTCAGAACAGACAGTTGTTCGGTTTTTACAGGTTAATGTAACAACGGTTGCCTACATTGGGACTTTTAGTTAAAGTTGGGTTTATGCAGGATACCAGTTTACACAGGGATCAGTTTAGACAGATTTCACTGTAGATGGAAATGTAGGGAAATAGAAAACATGGGTAGAAATCATTGTTAAATACTGCTAAAATTGGTTGGTTGATTGATTGATGTTTAACATCCAGCGAGCAATTTTTCAACTATATTCAGGACGAGAAAAAAAATTAAATGCCACAGGACTCGAAACAAGGAAAGGTGATGGGTAGGGATGGAGAATTTAGCCAGTGCAACAGGTCTCCTATGGACCACTCATCATGAGCATAATGCTTATAATGAACTGTTACACTGGGTTCTTTAACGTGCAAAGAGGGTGGCAATCTCTCAACACGGGACCTCGGTTTTATTTACGTCTCATCCAAAGGACGGGTTGGTTGTGAATTTATACATCCCGCACAACCGACGGATGCCCCTTCAAGCCGAAGAAGCTCTTGGTCCCATTTCTATACCCTGAGGTTCCCACGGGGTTGGCCCCTTTTAGAGGATTAGTGCCTGTAGGACGGAGAAACCTGGTGCCTATTCTACCCCTGGCACACCTTCTGGGTATAAGAGTACAATGTGAGAAAGGGGAGGGGTTATGGTTTTTAACACCACTTTCAGCAATATTTCAGTTATATCATATCATGGTGGTCATTTTTATTGATGGAGGCCCGAGGGAACTGTAGTACCTAGAGAAAACCACAGACCTGCCGAAAGTTACTGACAAACTTTATCACATAATGTTGTATTAAGTACATCTCTCCATGGGCAGGATTCAAACTCACAACATTTAGTGGTGATATGCACTAATTGCACAGGTAGTTAGAAATCCAATTGCCATATGATCACTATCACAATAGAGTGCAACACGAGAAACAATCTTTTTATATTAAAACAGTTCTGTTGTTGCTGCTGCCATGTTATGTCACTTGAAAGTCGTACAAAATATACCAATAAAGGCTACAAATATTTCTTCTACAAACACTAGATTGCAATATATCTTTTTGAAGAAAAAGAAAACAACTGTAATTAAAATTATGGTACATGTGTGTTTTTGATCTTGCAGTGATACACCTGGCTTCAATTTTTTATTTAGAGAGTTACAATCAATTTTAGGAATTGTCAACGTGCACATGTGTATATATCAAATTGTCAAAATTCCATTCAAAAGGAATCTATAATCACATCACATAAAAAAAATATCTGATTTTTATTTTGACACTTTATAATTACTCAAGTAATTACTTAAAATGTCAAATTTTAATTTTAAGGTATGATTGAAAAACTTAGAAAAAGTATTACATTAATTAAAAACTTACCCAATAGATACAAAAAAGATAACAGAATCATAAGAAAAAATGACAGAGAAATAGCAGTAAATCCGATCATTGGTCATATCATTGGTAGATTATCTTCTGTTATAACAGCAGATTTCTAATTAAAGATGATTGATTCTTAGTTTGTTAAGGTTCCACTATCCAGGGAGATGGCTGTTGACCAGATAATTAGCTTTAATTTGGTTAATTAGATAACAGGTGCTCCCTGTTGTCAGTTTAATTAAAGCTGTCTGTTTCATTGATAATGATGTTTGTATCAATTGCATGATATCTTGTATCAGAGGGACTAGTATAACCTAACCTTAGATCCTTTGGTGATGATCACTCTTAATTAATAAAGAATTGTCTTGTTTGACTAACCTATCCTTGTTTTTATATGATTGACAAGACTATAACTAGATTGATTGTGAAGGTCATTCCGTGTTCTTCATGATTTGGCGTTAAACACCATAACTCCCTAATATTATACCCCCACTCGTAGAGAGGGTGCTATATTGCAATCACCTTGTTTGTCCGTTCACACTTTCTTAACAGATATCTCAACTTCTACTGGAAGAAATGATTTTATATTTGATATATGGCTTTGGTATGGTGACTTGTACCGTGTCTCCCCTTTCCAGGGTCACCGCACATCTACTTCCTGTTTGCAGTGCGACTTAGAATATTTCATGTTTGCGTAATTAATACTTTCGTAACAGTTATCTCAGCTTCTACTGGAAGAAATGATTTTATATTTGATATATATGGCTTTGGCATGGTGACTTGTACCGTGTCTCCACTTTCCAGGTTTACCGCACATCTACTTCCTGTTTACCGTGCGATTTACAAATGAACGAGTGGGGGTATTCTTAGCACGACGTAGCGTGCAACATCTTGTTTCTCATTTGCCATTAAGCAACACTATCTAACTAGCTTGGTTAGTTTGAATTCCAACTGCAGCTTCATGATAGTGAATTCCATTATATATATATATTTTTCTGATACTTTTTTTTTAATTTGTGATTTTGTTGATATCTGAAGATTTTGCAAGTTTGGCCTATTAATAATTGTGAACCCACTGGCCTTGTGTTGGTTCTTGGGTCCTTCTATTAAGCTTGTTTTTGACTGCCCATTGTGTAATAAAAAATTTTTTTTCACAGCTTGAAGACATCAAATTGAGTGATTAATATAATTTGTTCTATGTCTGCACTTAACTCTAGCATGGTTAACAGTAGTTTGATAGAGTTAGTTTGCACTTAACTAGATTAGTTAATAGCAGTTTAATAGTTTGCACTTAACTAGTATAGTTTACAGTGGTTTAAGAGTGATAGTTCACATTATTAGTTGTAAATAATTGTCAGTACAAAATATTAACTTTGTTTTAATTGATGGGAAAATACAAAAAATACAGCAATTCTTTAAGTGTTAGATAAGTCATTGATAGTCATTTTTATCACCTTTTTTTTTAATAAAAAATCAGTGGACATTTTGGTTGAATTTCTCATTGGGTGTCTACAAGGCAATCTGTATTTGACCATTGTCTATTGAGCTTTGATCTCTATATAAGACACAGTGTACCAGCAGACTTCATACCTCAGGTAGACATATAAAGCAAAGGTTTATAGTATACTTTAATATAAGCAGTAAATCACTGTAAATCCACTGATTGCAGTATAAAACAACATAGCCATTATTGATGATATTGTAAACCTCCATGAATATCAGTTCATCAAAAGCCTTTTAAAATGCAGGAAGTTAAAACTTCAAAAACAAATTTGCATTTTATACATGTCCTTGTGTAATTCTTTTGATTGAATTTCCAAATTTGACATTTAAAATATTTCAATTCGAATGAGGGACATTTCTTTTTGTTTTCCAAATGACAAATGTTACATAACTAAATGTCTTTGGATAATGAATAGTTTTATATGAAGATTGAAATAAGGTAACATGTAAAATGATACACGATAAATGATTATTCAAAATAATGGTAACTATAAAATTTTCTTTTAATTTGATGCTAACAGATTGAAAAAACCAGGTTTGACAAATCACAACAAAAAATTTTCGGATCCAAATCATGCTAACTGTAATGAAAAAAAAAGGGTGTTTAATGTATGACTGTAAAGGGTTTACCCACCCTGTTGCAGAAAATTGTATGGCAACGATCATATGTCTCACATTGACTAAAGTTTGTGAGTTCAACTCCCACCCATCGTTTAGTGTGCAGTAACCAACGGAAGGTTGTTGGCTTTCTATGGTTACTTCAGCCATGATAGAACTTAAATTAATACTGGAAAGTGGTATTTAACACTCATATAACCACTCTCCATCACAAAAATATGTAATTAAAATGGTACAGAATAGAAAAAGGCAATCTTTGCTGCAGATGTAAGGGAGGTAAATCATGTATGAACAAATCTAATGCCTTAATCATCCATAATATGAGGGTGTTTCTAATGACTATGACATTTGTGTTTTATATTGGTTTCTAGTTTGTATTTTAAGATCATCACTCCATTCCAATACCCACCCACATTTACCCTTTAATTCCTTGTTATTTTAATTGATATTAAAAAAAATCTTTTATGGCCTTGAAAGGTTAATTCCATGTAGGGTACCGATTTTCAGAATTAAACTTAACGTAGCTATTAGTTTGTGTACATTTATAAAAAAAAATAAGTGATTGAATTTTAAGGAAATTGAAATGGCTTGCTTATTGTTCACGGAAACTAACGATTTTCATACTGATAAGAAAGGCATTATTGAGTTAACGTTAGTCTGTGTCATTTCATATCGATGATGATAATCAGGGTAGACTTACTACAAGCCCCTTTCTGATTTATAATCCCCCCTTTTTTATACCCGTCAGATTCCTACTTCCTGTTTGCCGACTTAGTTGGTTTTTATACACATTGAATATATATGCGGGGGTATCATAAGTGAGCATTAGCTCACAGTTCATCTTGTTAAATTTTGCTATGGAAAGTTCAAACCTTGACTGACCATTTACTAACAACATTTCTTTATTGATTACTGATTAAAGGGGCTGCTGTGGTCGTGATCGTATGGTAGTTGGTATCACCACTAAAGTTGTGAATTCGAACCTCGTTCATAACAAGGTGGACTCGATACAACATTATGTGATAAAGTTTGTCGGTGACTTGCGACAGGTCTGTACTCTGGTTTCCTTCACCAATAAAACTGACCACCATAATATAACTGAAATATTGTTGAAAGTGGCGTTAAACACCATATTACATAATCCAATCCTTTACTGATTACCTGTGGACAGTACCAGTATTCCGTGAAGAATTCAAGTTTCATAGCAACGATTTATTAATTTTTACGTAATAGGAAGCGAAACAGAGTTTAATGTCAAGGATGCCAATCACCAGATAGACAATTGTAATTATATAGTGTTGATTACATGAAAAATATATTTCTTTATAGCAAGATGTCTTGACTACCACATCTTTGGAATAGTCTTTGAAATTAATGATCAGGTAGAAATCTTACTTGCAGATTACCATGGTATTTATTACAAATACCTGTATTTGCGTAATATTCAATCAAATATATTGGAAATCCATTACTTTTTTTTAACCCATGATAAATAACCATCAGAAGAATAATATGGTTTCTTTATGACATCACTGCCAATGATTTTCATGTCTCAATACATTTGTCTGGTACAAACATAGAAAACTAATTTACCATATGATCTAGGTCATGCCGTTGTTACATAAAAAATCACAGTCTAATCTTTTACTGTCATCGTTGAAACATCATTTCTGAATTTCTGACATTCTGTACAATTTTTTAAATATTACTGTGACTGATACGTTAAAACCATTGTATTTAGTTTTTGTGGTAAGGGTTTTTGTGGCCATGATGTTAAAACCATTGTATTAAGTTTTTGTGGTAAGGGTTTTTGTGGCCATGACGTTAAACAATTATATTAAGTTTTTGTGGTAAGGGTTTTTGTGGCCATGATGTTAAAACCATTGTATTAAGTTTTTGTGGTAAGGGTTTTTGTGGCCATGACATTAAAACAATTATATTAAGTTTTTGTGGTAAGGGTTTTTGTGGCCATGATGTTAAAACAATTATATTAAGTTTTTGTGGTAAGGGTTTTTGTGGCCATGATGTTAAAACCATTGTATTAAGTTTTTGTGGTAAGGCTTTTTGTGGCCATGACGTTAAAACAATTATATTAAGTTTTTGTGGTAAGAGTTTTTGTGGCCATGATGTTAAAACCATTGTATTAAGTTTTTGTGGTAAGGCTTTTTGTGGCCATGACGTTAAACAATTATATTAAGTTTTTGTGGTAAGGGTTTTTGTGGCCATGATCGTTTTATCTACATTAACTTATGCAATATTTCCTTAAAACAGAAATGAGAAATGATGTTGAAAGTGAATTTAATACTCTTTTACACATAACTCTAGTTCATTGTGTGGCACTGCGTTTGATATCATTTGAAAATAACATCAAAGAGACAAACGTTTTGAAAAAAAAATCAGGGTAATATTAGCTTTGTTTTTCTTAATCCAAATAATTTAATTTGATTTGACCCAATGTATTATCAACCTGCACATTTTACAACAATGACCAAAATTACCATCAGCCTTTTTATCTGATACAGTGTGGTATTTTTTGTTTTTCATTTTCACTACAACAGAATTTTTTATAAAGAATACAATTGAACCATTGGATATATATCAACCTGTTCATTACAACAATGACATAAATTTTCATTGGCTAGTCACTGTCATTTTTTGCTCAGTCACTGTCAATTTTTGCTTTAGTCACCATTATTTTTTGCTTCAGTCACTGTCATTTTTAGCTCACCTGACCCAAAGGGTCATGTGAGCTTTTGTCATCACTTTGCGTCCGTCGTCGTCGTCCGCGTCTGTAAACTTTTCATACTTTCTTCTTCTTCTTTGAAACCACTGAACTGATTTGGACCAAATTTGGCAGAAATGTTCATTGGGAAGTCCTCTACTAAATTTGTTATTTTGGTGCAAATCGGAAATCCAACATGGCCGCCAGGGCCAATAATGTGTTCTGATTGGTTGAAACTTTGAAAATCTTCTTGTCAGAAACTACTCAGCCGATGGAATTGTAACATTATAGAAATGATGACTGGATGGTCCTCTACTAAATTTGTTATTTTTGTGCTGATCGCATATCCAAGATGGCCGCCATGACTCGACTTAGTTTTAACATAGAACCCTATGGGAAAAATGTTTAACAAATTTTTCCTCTGAAAGCAGTAAGTCAATTTAAAGCAAACATGACATGAATGGTCCTTAGGCGGTCAACTTTCAAAATAATGTCATGTGACCCCGACCTCCATCCAAGATGGCCACCATCAGCGAACATAGTTTTAACATAGGACCCTATGGACAAAATTTAAAAAAAATGTTTCCTCTGAAACCAGTAAGTCAATTTAAAGCAAACATGGCATGAATGGTTCTTAGGTGGTCAACTTTCAAAATAATGTCCTCCATCCAAGATGGCCACCATCAGGAAACATAGTTTTAACATAGGACCCTATGGGAAAAATGTTTAATTTTTTTTCCCTCTGAAACCAGTAAGCCAATTTAAATCAAGCATGGCATGAATGGTCCTTATAGGTGGTAAACTTTTAAGATTATGTCCTGTGATCCCGACCTCCATCCAAGATGGCTGCCGTCAGCGAACATAGTTTTAACATAGGACCCTATGGGAAAAATGTTTAAATTTTTTTCCCTCTGAAACCAGTTAGCCAATTTAAAGCAAACATGGCATGAATGGTACTTAAATGATCAACTTTCAAATTTTGGTGCTGATCGGTAATTAAACATGGCTGCCAGGGGTAGATAATGTTTTCTGATTCGTCAATCTTTAAAAATCTTCTGGTCAGAAACTAATGATTCAATTGAATTTGTTTTCTGGTGTGAATGATCTATGGATGGTCCTCTGCCTAAATTGTAAATTTGGTTCCGATTGGAAATTCAAGATGGACGCCATAGACGAACAAAGTTTAACATAGAAGCCTACAAGACCCAATGGGAATTTGTACTGAGTTGTTCTTCTCAGAAAATACCCAGCCAGTTGACTTGATTTGTTCTATGCTGCTCCTATCTGCAAACAGAAAGACTTGAAAAATATGCTTGTTGATAACCTTCTTCAAGAATTAAAACTTAAGCAGTCTAATATACTTACCATGGGAGATTTGAATTTTGACTTTAGGTTTTCAGAATTTATGGAGCACACATTCAATAGTAAGCAAATTGTGTCTTAAGTCACAAGAAAATATGAATCTTTGTTAGACTTCACGTTCCTAAGGATTTACCCTGCCAATTATTACCAGGTGAGCGATGACAGGCTCTCCAGAGCCTCTAGTTTGTTTCAGTCACCATCATCTTTTTGCTTCAGTCAGTGTCATTTTTTGCTTCAGTGACAAATTTTTTGCTTCAGTCACTGTCATTTTTTGTTTCAGTCACCATCATTTTTTTTGCTTTAGTCATTGTCATTTTTTGCTTCAGTCACTCATTTTGTTTCTTCAGTCATTGTAATTTTTTGCTTCAGTCACTGTCATTTTTGTGTTTAGATGAGATTTGACAAAGAAGTGATTCATATTGTTGTGCATGGTTGTGATGCTTATTGTTTATTTTTCAAAAGATTGTGTACAAATATTTAGTTAACATTTAGCTTCCACCATAAACAATTAGGATGATGTGTTTTACCACCAATATAAACCTGTCAGCACTCACTAGGGGTATTAAATGAGTCTTAATTAACAGTCATTTCTCCTTCATCTTTTGTGTTATGTTTTCTTTTTATTGCATCCACATGCTACATATTATAGGTGTGAATATTTTATAACTCCTACAGTCTAAGTGTGAAGGCTTTGAATTCCTTGGCATTATAACTATTATAACTAGGAATGCTTGTCTGTACATGTGATGATTTCATGGTCCATAGGGTCAAAGCTATTGGGAGCCAATGATTTAGGTGTGCTGCAATGATGATCAATTTAATATGGCGTGAAGCATGCTTGTTTATTAAGATACAAATGTTACAAATGAACACCAATTGGTCTATAGGCCCAGTGTCCTACAGTCCAAAATTTACCAGTGAAGACGATAATAAAAGTGTTCTTAAGAGCAAGGAATCTACATTCCACAAAAGCTTATATAAACAGGTTGTATAGGGTCCAAGTTCAACTCACCAACATAAAATAAAATAGACATAAGTGACCAACCATTTTCTTGTCCAGTGGATGATAGAGTTTTTTTTTACTGTACTTTTGTTTTCAAAATTTTGAAAATGGTACAAAGAAAAGGGGTGGGGAAAGGGAGATAATGAAGTATTAAATTTTTTTTCGGACAAAATGTTAAAAAAAAACCAACCCAACAATGTCCGTCCATCTCCCCCTTCTCCTCTCCAGATAAGAAAATAACTGGTTCCACGCAAGTAAACAAAATATGTTGTTGGTATAAATAACAGTTCATTAATCAAATGAAAACTGTTTGTTGACTACAGCAAATTAATAGCTCTTATAAATTGTTGTCATTTCTCGTAGTAATATTGTGTTAGAATATTGGTAAATATTATTATAGTAATGACTATAGGGACCAGATGTAGGGTAGTTATCACATTGTCTGGTACCAGTATATATAATTAACATGGAATCTGTCCAGAAAACAGTCTTCACATGTTCCTCTGAAAAGACAACCTATTAACTCCTTCATGAAAGGCTGGAGGAATGGTAATGTTTTTTGTGTCATGCATGACTAATTCCTTCATGAAAGGATGTCGGAATTGTAATGTCTTTTTTATGTCATGCATGACCTCCTCTTTTATGTGTTGGGTGCAATGTGCCAGGATGACATTGTTATGGGGGTCACAAATAATTGCTTGTTTGCCATGAGGAGATTTCGTTGAAATGTCAAATGCAAAGTTCAAAGCAGTAGGAGGAAAGGAGTCCTGTTTTTATTAAAAAAATAAATACATGTATATAAACAATTTTAAGTGAATTAGCAAATTTATTTAGCTGTATGGTGAGAACAAAGTGTTGTTGAGATAATGATTCTACTGGACCAACACAGAGAGCTGGATTTTTTCGGTGCTAGCACACTGAAGCAACATTCCCTGCTTGACATGTGGATCCAGTTAGACACATTATCCTGACACAGAAATGCCAAGATATAGCTGAAATATTGTTGAAAGTGGCATTAAACACCATAACCCTAAACCAATCATTACTTTTACTCCTTAATGCCAAGTGCTTTGCAGAGATGCAGCAAATACCAAGTTGTTGGGCCCTTGCAGGATTAAACCAAAGATCTTTGCATGCAAGCATGCTACTTATTATACCACCAAGGCAGTTTATAGACAGTTTAATAGTTAACTTAAATCTCATTCAGAGTTCCTTTGAAGGGTGAAGCCAAAGGTTGGACTTCAGTAAATTGTATACCAAAATCTAATTGGGAGGTGGGGGTCAGTAAAATTGTTCAAACATATGGAGGGTCACATATTTTGTCCTAATGCTCAATTTGTTCAAACATACTCCTATCTTAGATCCCTGGATATATATAGGTTTCTTATTTAGTAGCTCCAGGTACACAAAGATTTGTATTACAGATTTGTAAACATGCTTTCGATTGGATGCCAACAAGGTTACTGATATGCTAATACGAGTGTAATGACCAGGAGATGTAATACATATACATGTAAATAGGTTATACGATGGTTATATATCAGAGAAGACACAGTAACAGGTTTCTGCTTCTGTAGGGCATGTTTCTGTGTGCAGTTTAAAAAATATGCTGAATTACGCTTTCGTTTGAAGAAACAATGAAGTAAAATATATTAAATTATGTTGTACAGGAGAAGAAAAAAAAACCACACTTCAATCAAAGAGCTTTGAGGTATTCCTTTAACAAGATGTTTGTTTATCATATAGACAATTACATATCTCTTCTTTCATTATGTTTGATCTATAAAGTCTAAGAATAGAAATGTGTTAAAGCTGAACAATTGGACAAGTATTATTTCTTTCACATAAGTATGCTTGGAGTGGAAGTAATTAAGAGGGAAAATGACTATATAAATCATTAGAAAGTCTGGTACAAGATGTCTTATCGTTGCATATAATTTACTGGTATTCTCTCTTTTTTTTTTTTAAAGACAAAGTAGCTGTATAGAGTAATTAACATTAAATATATAATTTTTTAACCATACCCCCC
>MJUT01048838.1:39635-53130 GCA_002080005.1 Gigantidas platifrons
GAAATCTGAAATTCAGTATCTTTTGGTGCAGTGTATGTACATCCCAATATCTGGAATATAGTACATGTATAACCCTTTTATCTCTGAGATACTTGATACTCTGCTTGTAATAAGATTTTCAAAGTTTTACAGAGAAAAAAAAAAGAAATCATGTAAACTTCTACTTTGTATTACAAGGGCAGATAATCACGGCACCCGGCATGCCCCCACCCTAAAATTGGAAAAAATATTATTTTTTGCGTAAAATCGTGATTTTTCACACGAAATACCCCAAAAAATGTTGTGCCTCCGCTCGGCGCGATTTTTTTAAAATGTGCCCCCCCATCCCTAACTTGAAATCCTGGATCCACCCCTATGTCTGGCTATCTCCTCCTACAGTTTTGGAGCTACAGCTTTAATATTTTGTATGATGTTTATACACATAATGGAGGTGTGCATGTCCTCAGGATTTTGATTTTCATCAAATATTTGATAATGACAGGTAGTCGGTCTTAGTCATTTTTTTATGCCCCCACGACGAAAAGTCGGAGGGGAGGGGGGATTTTTGTCAAATATTCACAAAATTGACAGGTAGTTGGACTTCATTTCCTTCTTGCTAGCTACCTAATGGAAACATTGTTTGTATGGCTCCTACTACAGTTTTTGACTTGTTTATAATTTCTTATGGTCAGGCCGGGGCATCATTTGTGTCTTACAGACACACTTCATTTTTTAAAAATCACTCCTAACAAAACAACTTTGTCCATAATTATCAAGTGCCGGGGCATGCTTCTTTTCTAGTTTGATAAACATTACTGACAGGACGAGTTATTGAAGTAAGGTTTGGTTTAGGTTTATGGTGTTTAACAATATTTCAGTTATATCATGGCAGTCAGTTTTATTGGTGGAGGAAACCGGAGTACCAGGAGAAAACCACAGACCTGTCGCAAGTCACTGACAAACTTTATATCGTATAATGTTGTATAGAGTACACCTCGCTGTGAACTATTGAAATAAGTACTTAGTGCTTGTAGAAGGATATTGATCTATTAGTACTATAATCGTAGAAGTCCATTTCATCTGTTTATATTGATCATTAGGTGTAATATACATACAAACATATACCATTTCAAAGTTTGGCACAAGAAACAAATGAAAGTGTATGTTAATTTTTATTGTAAGCATATGTGTGTCCCAATGTTTGAGTCCTTTGCCAAAAACGAGTTTGATATGCACATACTATATCCATGTGCATAAGGACATTAATTTTTCTGGGTTAATTTGGTCTTAGTAAATATTATATTATTTTCATATGATTTGATTGAAATGTAAAATTGTAAGACATGTAGATCAAAAAGTGAATCTGAAATGGTTCCAAGAAATTCGGAAAAAAACCGAACATGGATTTGTATGTATTTTTTTATATTTACTGTATTAATTTATGTACAAATGTAGAATGTTTATTGAAGTGAAGATTTCCCAAGCATTTTACTTCATGTCCACTTTCATTCTTCTGCAAACATTTTGAGATTTAAACTTATATGATTAGAATTAGTTGAAGAATTCCAAAAGAGCTGCCACTGATAAAATATCAGTTAGATTATGAAAAAATGGGGAATTTTATAATTCCAAATTTGAACTCAAATTTTTCTTGGGGGGGTTACTTTTTGTTTATTTTAAATTTAGGATAAAAAATAGATATAAGGTAAAAATTGTGTAATAAATACAAATTTTACTTACCGAAGACTTCTTTCTCATACTTGAAATATTCCAGTTATTTCATTCACAATATATAAATTCCAAGAAATATGTATTTGTTATGTCTATTTTCTTTTGTGAAACTACCATGACATGAAGAACTGTTCATTTTTCGTGGGGTGGTTTTGGAATAGTTCTCGTACATTTATATGAAACAATATTCACAAATGTTATAAAAAATATATATTTACAATCATCTTTTTGGGAGATGAAAATTAAACTAATTTTTCCCCTTCTTTAAATATGCACTTATATAAACTGTTGCTTGATAATTAGAAATGGTAAATATAAGTGACACCCCTACTAATTAAGAATGGACCTGTCTGCATGTTTGTATACAGGTATCATTGTAACTTGTGGTGAAAAGGTGTCAGTCATAATTAGTCAATATGTAAATAGATCTAATCTGATTATGACATCTTCCTTGTAATGTGGATCAAAAGATTCATCAGTAGAAGAGCATCTTACTCTTAGCTCAATACATATTTTTGTCATTTCTGGAAACACTTGTTTTTTTAGGGTAATTTATTTTGCATCAGCTACTAGAAGTCATTAATCAAATTCTGTCATAAAGAAAAGTGTTTTTGCAAAAAAAAATAATAAAAAGCCTCGATTATTTAATTATTCTACATGATTTATATGGATATATAATATAGATCATTTGATGTTAAAGTTTCTGACAAAATACTTAGATTTTTTTTAATCTTGAAGTGGCTTAAATGATAATTACAGTTATCTGTAATGTGGACATTTTTTACTTTGATCTCGCCAAGTGATATTGTCAGTATCAACTTAGTGACTCTGATACAGGAAAATATCGGTCAGCGTGATGTCACATTATGATGTTGTTTAATACTGATAAAGACAATAACTTCTATTTTGAAGGTCTCAACACACTTTATCACTATGTCACAGCTCTCCTATCAGTCTTCAACCCAAATAGTCAGTTATTTTGAAAAGTAACATGATTGGTCCTTTTGATCTCGGCACAATGAGAATAGACTGTTTATACAATTGTTTTCTCTCAAATAATGAGGGCTTGACAGTCTAGTAAAAAAATTTTCTCCACCACTTAGTTTAAATGCCATGTCTTTAGCTGTAAAAATGGCTTGGAATCAGTCAATGTCTGATAGTGTAAGTATTCCTACCATATAGGCATACTTGGTCGTGATCATATGGTGTAAGTATTCCTACCATATAGGCATACTTGGTCGTGATCGTATGTTAGTGGGATTTATTATAACTACTTGTGCAGTCAGTGCATATCACCACTAACGTTGTGAGTTGGGATCCCGCCCAGTCAAGGTGTACTTGATACAACATTATGTGATAAGGTTTGTCAGTGACTTGCAACAGGTCGGTGGTTTTCTCTGGGTACTCTGGTTTCCTCCATTAATAAAACTGAAAGATATAACTGAAATATCGTTGAAAGTGACATTAAATACCATAACCCCCCTTCTACACATTCATCAATTTAGTTCAAAACTCTTTCTATTAAGAAGATTGGTTTGATCAAAATTAAAGCAATTGAATTTAAATAACAACATGTTTGTTGATCTGATGATTGAAATCGTCAATAAATAAAATATTAATTTTACAATGAACAAATTTGTAAAAACTGAAATGAAATCGTCATGAATACAGTAAGATGAAAATACTTGACCGTAAACACCAATCAAACAAATTAATAATTAATTAACTCTGTTTAATTGATTAATTAAAGGTAACTGTAGAACAGTAGCCCTTTTATCAACCGATCCCACATATTATCTGAACATATCTGTTGTAAACAAAATATGAAAGTGCATTGTTCGCAGAGATTGAACAGATATCCATTTTAAACTATCAGTTTTTATTCTTTAAATAACTCAAACACTACATAAGGTTATTAAATATTTTCATCAGTATCTCATTTTTTCTATCATTACATAGTCAGTAGGTAACTGAAACAGTTAAAAGAAATCTCTCAAATTGATATATAATTGTGTTAAAGACCATGTCCAGAGTATAAAAGGGAGACAATTCTTGAAATCATGGATGATTTAAATATTTGGGCAGTGCTAAGGACTAAGGAACAATTTTCTGTTTAACAAATTAATTTGTAATCTTTTCAAACAATAAATTTACAGATAAGTCAGAGCACAAATAGGGCACATTTTAAGATGAGAAAATAAAAATAAAAATAATAAATAAATGAAAATATTACAATTTGAAATTCTGAGGCATAGGTAATTTCAAAATTCAAATTTTGGTAATTGACAAGTAGGCGGAGACAGTCATGGCAACAGATTCTTGTTTATATTTACAACGGAAGTAGGGAAGTAGCGAACGGCATGCATATGAGATCTATAATCTACAGCATGCATTGATGAATTGATAATCTACTTACTTATTAAATAGATTCAATAATCAAATAATCCACCCAACTGGCATTGGAAAGTCCATGATTATATAATTATCACAAATACCATCTTAATGAAATATTAGTTATATCAGAAATATGTAAATAAACTATTCCCACAAATGACCCATATTGGGGATACCATCCTCTCACAAGCTTCAAAACACAGTTAGGCATAATATCACGTTTATGCCATATGTAATTTTTATATTTAGAATCCCTGGCCAAAGCAGCTAACATTCTTGATTGATACATGTCATGATGCATCTCTCCAAACTTCCAGATGATACATTATTGTCCAAAATATCTATATTTTTCTTCCCTCAACCTATGGTTTCTTATGTTCTTTTTATGTGACTCAGTTATCTCATCTGTCTGTGTGGCCTCATTCACAGGGGTGACTTGTGTGTCATTTACCCCATCAACATCCCATCCATAGTATCCAAACAAACTTAAGAATGTATCATTTTGTTCTTCAGTAACTATAAGTGATATTTTCTCCTTTTCATACATTTCCTTTTTAATTTCAGCTATTGCATCAATGACATCAGTATTCTGTATTTTTTTCAGTAAATATTCCTTCCAAAATTCAACATCTGATATATGAAATACCTATATCATATTTCAAGTGTACCAATAAAATCTTGAACTGTAAGCACATGTCTGAGGGAGGTTTATTATAAATTAGATAATTGGTTCTTTATTTGTATGAGATAATCATGTGAAACAAACAAAATTAATTCCACAAATACTATCTCTTGTATAGCCCTGCTTCCAAAATTTAAAGAACCAAACTAATTAACAAAAATATACATTTGATGGTCCTGCTGTTATCTCTTTGAAATGTCATGCATGCCATTAATGAAAGGGTCAAAATTGGATTAACATTACATTGTTTTATTTTCAATTTTAATGATATAATCTAGATCTGTATAATTGGATACTGGATTAATTTATCTAATAAAATCATGGTAAGATGGTTATATCAGAAGTCTTGTAGTCCATGCTTTCATTCACATGTTCTTGTTTACATGCACAGCAGCCTTATCTAAAAATAATAAGTAAGCCCCGCCCATTACCAAATAGGCTTAATTGCTGAAGGGGTGTACAATTTTCTGGGTCAACCCTGGCTGTGCAGTGATTAACAGCAGCTATTGTAGGAAATATAAAGATGGTCTCTGTTCTTATTTTAATTCAGTTTATTATGTTTTTACATTTTGAAGAAAGAAAACAGAGAGGGAAATGAAAGAGATTTTTGTCAAAATGTTATATAAATCCTCTCCATATATAGCCATTCAGTTTTAGCAATGATTATTCAACAAACAGTAAACATTTATTAAAAGAAGGAAATAGAACACATATATTTTAGGGAGATTTATGGGAGAAATAGATAATTTTGAAAGAGGGATATTTCTATCTTATGTTGCATATATTAAGATATATAGGTAATAAAGAAAGTGGGATATTTGTACAATTAAACCTGCCCATGCGGTCTCCTCTATTAAGCAGTCACTTGTATTAAAAGGTCAACTTTTTCTTTCCTGTCATAAAAAATATTGAACTTCTTTTAAGAGGTCACATGTCTTAAAAGATCATTCTTTTTGTCCCAAAGGTGACTTCTTGATACAGTTATGACTGCATCTTCCTTCAGTGAAACTTGTGGGAGATATAAGAGTTAATATTGTGATATTAACAGTGGGACATTCTACCTTCTCTCATTATTACGGGGTTTTAACCCGCTGAACCAGTGGTGGAAAAATCTGTAATCCTCTAGAGGATTAAAATGTCTCATGCCTTTCCCCCGCATTAATTTCAAACGCATTAATTTCAAATTTTGAAATAAAGTTCGTGTTAAATAATGGGAGAAATAAATTCTCCTTCAGTTGCCCATGTGGGTTACGATATTTCTCCACTTTCGATAATTAAATAAAAAATTTAACTCTCTTGAGTGGAGAAATATCGTAACCCACGGGCAACTGAAGGAGAATCTATATTTCCTACAAAACATATAGATAGTAGTAGCCTTTCACTCTTTAGACCAATCATATTGATTTTTATATATATTTTTAAAATTCTTTCCCATCTCTAACTAAACACCCTTAATTTACTTTATAACCGTATCATTTGTTCTGCACTTTTACTCATGCCATCTTGTTATCATTCTTTACATTAAGTATTTGATTTAATTTCAACAAGTACTGATGGTATTTTCTATGGAGTAATATCAATCTTCGTATTAGGGTAGGGAAGAAAGCATTACAGACTGAACTAAGGACTTCATTTCCTTAAAAGCTTGTTTTCATCGCAATATAATAGATTACTACTCGCATAGGGAGCCTCCATTAGAATTAATGCACATAAGAATTCTTGTTAAACAACTTTCCTTTTATTGCTAAATGATTTAATTTCATTTTTGTCTGATGTTGATTCCCTTAGGGTAATTCGGAGGTAGAACAAATCTGCCCACCTTATCCTTTGGTTATTTGAGAAACAAATCTAGTCTGAAACCTAAGGGAGAAATTTTATTTAACTCTGTTTCTAATTGCTTGAAAGAATTGAATATTTTTCTCTTTTGGTAGTTAATTGTTTTAATAATTAATTAAAATACTGACTATTGAATAAGTTTATAGAAGGCATATTGTTTTGCTATAAAATGAAAATAAATAAATAAATAAATAAATACACTGTCGGGAACAATTCCAAAATCTAATAGCAAAATCATAGAAAGAGGTGAAATCAGAAATTGATATCCCTAAAGCCCCTGTTACACGTAAAGTAAGCATCATGATACTTGTATCATAAACCAAAAAATACAGTGTAAACAGTGCTATTGCTTTGTATTATTCAACTTTAAGAAGTTGCATGATACACACTTTGGGATAGAACATGTTCTATTCTGTACAGCAAGGATCATGATACATCTTATCACTGACCAATCAGAGATCTTGGTTTGAGGTCAGGAAGTTACAACATCATCAACAAATAAAAGCACATAGTCAGCACATGGTAAATAAAACATGACTGGAAAGTCGAAAAACGTAGTGATATTATTTGGTCAAAGGAACAGATGGAGAGTCTCCTCAATTTGTATGATAATGTCTTCATTGTCAGGATTCTCTATTTTGGCTGGAACAATTTGTAAACAAACTCTGCATGAAACATGCTACTTGATTTAGTGTGTAAACTGACAAGGATTATGATACAAAAAGTTGCATGATACAAGTATCGCGATACTTACTTTACCGTGTAACAGGGCCGTTGGAGTAACAAATTGGAATTTACAGGTAGAAGTGTTTTAAAAGATTTTAATCATGAAAATTTCATCATAAGTTTCTTAATATTTTCAAACAAATATCAGGAATACCGTATTCTATTGTAGTTCTCTCCTATGGAGACTACTTTGATCTTATAGCTGAAGATCCCAGTGATTATATTGAATGTACATGTATTACTTAGCTTCTTATAATTATTTTTTCCTCTGTATACATGTACATGTATTAGTTTCTTCAATAATATGAAAATAGCCTAATTATGTCATTCACAGAGAGTGCAAGGCGAAATGCATTTCCGTATATGTCTTCATAATTCACTGTTTCTGCCATCGTTTGAATTATTGTTTATTTCTATGTACGTTCTTGTGTTACAACTGTAATGGAACAGGGAAAGTAAATTACAGCTTTGATTTAGATATGCTATAATTACTGCTTTTTGTTACAATTTTATGTTTATATATAATCAAACTAATTTCAGTAGCATTTTGGATATGACCTTCAGGATGACTAATGTCATGGATTTATATCAATTTTTAGCTATGAATGTTGCTATTAATTCTTCAAATCAATCAAGCATTTCATATCGAGTGCTCGGATGTCAACGTTTTCTTTGGTCACTGCATTTAATCAAGACTGTATTGGTTATTAATGTGTTTTAAAAAGTTTTTTTTGAGTAAAAATTTCATTAATTTGTATTCAGGACAGAAAAATTTGCTGCATTGCTATTTTGTATACAAATTCATTGATGACAATTGATGCAAGGTTTAGTAAAGTCATCTTCAGAACCAAATCATGAGTTTATTTATAAAGTTCAATTTCTTGAAGAAGAAAAAAGAATTAACCAATGAAGTAATTTTTTGAAACTCAAATTAAAAAAAAAATATTTAGAAATGAAAAAGTGTCTCTATAAGAGGGAAGACCTCTCATGAAGGGAACAATTTAGTAGTATTTTACTATCTCAGTGCATCAGAAATCTGGCCGGGGCCCGGGTGGCTCAATGAGTTAGGTCGTTGGATCTAACAACTCATACAAGCCTATCACCAATACGGCGGGATGTTCGCGCCCAGCTTTGTAAATTACAAAAAAGGGTGCACTCGACCCGCAGCCGCAAGTGATAAAGTTTACACTGTTGCTTGTCGNATATTGCACGAAATTGATACTTTTGTCCTCTGTAAGGGAAATAACTCAAATAATAAAATGTTAAAAGTGTATAATTTTAGAATCAAGTCGGGAATTGGCAAATGGAGTATTGATGCAAGGTTTAGTAAAGTCATTTTCAGAATCAAATCATGAGTTTATTTATAAAATTCAAAAAAAAAATTAACCAATGAAGTAATTTTTTGAAACTCAAATTAAAAAAAAAAAAAATTAGAAATGAAAAAGTATTTCTATAAGAGGGAAGACCTCTCATGAAGGGAACAATTTAGTAGTATTTTACTATCTCAGTGCATCAGAAATCTGGCCGGGGCCCGGGTGGCTCAATGATTTAGGTTGTTGGATCTAACAACTCATACAAGCCTATCACCAATACGGCGGGATGTTCGTGCCCACCTTTGTAAATTACAAAAAAGGGTGCACTCGACCCGCAGCCGCAAGTGATAAAGTTTACACTGTTGCTTGTCGGTGGTTCTCTCCGGGTACTCCGGCTTCCTCCACCACTAAAACTGGTCGCCATGATATAGCTGAAATATTGTTGAAAGCGGCATTAAACACCAAATTTCAAATTCAAATTCAGACATCTGGCCTGATAAAAGGAGTGGTCTTTGATGGAAAAAGGGGGGGGGGCTACTGTATCTACAAATGTATGTCTAACACTCAGTATCTCTGTAATCTTTGCCATCAATAACTTTAATTTCTATTTTCATCTACATAATTGTATTCAATATGATATTTTTCTCCAAAAAAATTGCCCATTTGATTCATTTTGACCAACTGGTGATCGAACATATAATCTTCTGCACTTGAGATGCATGCTAACATATTACATCACCAAAGGGGGACGAATCACAATGGAATTATGACATCATTTCAGTTGAAATTACAATGATCACATTCAACTCATGCAATTTTGTACGACATGTAATATAAAGATTTCATATTTTACAATATTAAATAAAATTCTAATTTCCCTAAAATTTATTTAATTCTTGTGGGGAATAAATATTTATGCTATTTCTCTAATTTTAAAAGCTAACTAATGATGGACCACTGAAATGCAGTAAAGGATGTTTTTAATAATTTTTGTAAGTGTGGGTTATTTAAAAAGACCAGAAATGAGAACTACAGAACTTGGAACAAGACTTCAGTCTGTGCCAAGAACATTTTGACAAACAGCATTTGAGATTTTTTTTCTATTTGATTAAGCAAATTTTATGCAATTTTTATTAGCCTGAGCCAATTTTTACTAGACTGGGGCTTATGGCTAGTGGTTTTTAGTACAGACTGAGACTTCTAACTTTACTGTTTCTTAAGCCAATTAATAAACCATAATTGTTACAGCATAGACTTCATTGCTATTATATCTGGCATTATTTTATGTCATCATAAAGATATTTTTTATTTCAAAAGTTTTTACAGCGATTAGAATTTGTTCTTTCATGTGTCCGGATATAGGGATCAAAAGCCTTATGTCAGTCACTCTTTTATCGATTTGTGTATAAAAATTATTTAAAGATTATTATAAAAGACTAGCTTTCCAAAAACATTAATAAGTATATACATATGAATCGCTACAACAATGAATAAGAACATTAAACTTCCATTACTTTTGCGGAAAATTCTATTAGGATGTTGAAGATGATTGAATATTTTAGGAGTGAACAGGGTCAGTAGGTTTCGAAGTCAACTTTTTGTCTTTACCGTCTGCTAATCTGACTACAATCCTCTCCGTCTGCTTCTTACCGCTAATCAAATACTATAACAATGGTAATAGTATCAGGAGCCATCATGTGGCAGACAAATTACTGAAACACTTTTCATTAATATGTTTGAACATCCATCTATTTGTCAAATACAATTCTGTTTATGTATTAGATCATTTAGAAAACAAAAAAAAATTATATTCCATGAATTGGAAATGGTTGAAATATTGACACTGTAATTGGAAAATGGCGAAATGACATTGTATTGAGAATCTCTATATTTAGAGAGGAATTGACTTCTGTAACATCAATTATGGTATAATGTGATTCTATTGGTTAATAAAAGTACTTTTTTGTACAAATTTCCAGCAAATCCGAAATTCGGCTATTAGATTGAGGAGTGCATGGCAGGTGGTCGTCAACTTTTCGTTGCTGGTTATGATTATCTAAGAAACTAATTAATGCACAACTTTAAAACTAGCTTTATATCAATAAGATACAGGTCCTGTTCAATTTTGGAATTTTTTTGCCATTTTAATTCCATAATAGGGTGGGCCATCATGAAATGCTGAACTTTGTTCAGACAATTATTTTCATGAAATTTCATGTTCAGTTTTAGAATTTTTGACATTTTTGATCCCACAGTGGGCCGGAATGAAATGTTAAAACTTACAATTTTTTTAATGAAATTTTTGAAGATATAAAATAATGTTAAAGACAAAGCAAATGTTTACAAAATGATTTATGTTTTTTTACTAACCTTTCAACCCTCCTTTGCTTATAAAATGTATTATGTTTTTTTACTAACCTTTCAACCCTCCTTTGCTTATAAAATGTATTATGTTTTTTTACTAACCTTTCAACCCTCCTTTGCTTATAAAATGTATTATGTTTTTTTACTAACCTTTCAACCCTCCTTTGCTTATAAAATGTATTATGTTTTTTTACTAACCTTCAACCCTGCTTTGCTTATAAAATGTATTATGTTTTTTTACTAACCTTTCAACCCTCCTTTGCTTATAAAATGGTTGATGCCTTACAATGTTTTGAAAAACTTTTGCAATTGCTGTTCAGGATGTTTAGGATTTTGAAAAGAAGGGACATCATGGGCTGAATTTATAATAACTACAATGATTTCTCCCTTTGTATAAAGTCAATGAACAGTTTGGTCTACCTTAGACTGTCATTGGCTGATGGTCTTTACTGGGATAGATTATTAATAGATCTTTATCTCCTTAAATATAAAGTGATTACCAAGATAACTGTACAATTGGAAAAAATAATCAAATAAACAAACATATTCATTATTTTATCATGTAGCAAACAGCCAGAACTTTCAACAAGTAATTTGTCAAAAGATTTGATATTATATGAATTAGCAAAGAAAAAGAAATAAATATGATTGACTGCCAGAACTTCTTTAATGTGATGTCCATAGAAATGTAAGGGCAAAGAAAAGTTTGAAGATACCAAAGGGGGGCAACCAGAAGTTGTAAATGGAAGATGGACAAACAATACTATTGTCAAAAGAAAAAAAGGGCTTAAAGACAAACAATACAATTGTCAAAAGAAAAAAAGGGCTTAAAGACAAACAGCAGTAGACAAAACAAACCTAAAGGTTGATTATTACTAACCACACTAAAAACTGGCAGTGAACTCTAGTGCTGCGGAAGTGTTAGCAGCTCCTGCTCCACTGATGGCATCAGTCGTGTTACTGTTTAACGACATGAACATCATTTGATTGTTAATTCAAATTGTGTTGGACACCAGTATATGTAAATAAATACAAATTACATAGGTAAAACATGAACCCCTGTCAGTGCAGACAAATCGAACATCATTTTCACATGCTGAAAGTTGGATCACAAAACACACATCCTTTAAGTTAATTCAGAAAACAATTATTTTACAAGGATTCATTTTAAATTAATTCAGAAACCAATTATTTTTAAAGGTTTCATTTAAATCTTCTTTCCCCCCCCCATTGTATCTTTAGATTAAAGAATTGGGATATGTATATAATGTTAGTAAGAAACCAAAGAGTATTACATTGATTAAAAAGAAAAACAAAGAATACCACACTGTCGGAGTAATTCTAAAATACAATAACAAAATCGTAAAAAGAGGCAAAATCTATACCCCCAACACACAAATACATGACTGCTGGCCTTCACCTTCCTGGTTTGGTACAGGCACTTCAATAAAAAGTGGCTGGGTTAAACTTGTGTTAACGAAATGATGCGATCATACAAATGCTTTCCACATGTAAGTAAAATGTCAACCTTCACATATAAACGTTATTATAAAGATCCCTATAATATTGAACATTATACATAACATATTTAATCTTTGTGACACAGAAGTTGTCGTATGTATAACATTAGTTCTATTAAAGAAGGCCATATGTGGCCTTTAACCATTATCTAAATAATTAGATACTACATTTTGTGTACAAATCCATCATCGTAAGACATGTACTAGTGAAACAATAGTCAACTTTGAACCAAAATCTAATTGCTAGATAATAAATACTGTACTAAAATAACTATTGTATAAATAATTAAAATACTATCAAACCCNCCCAAAGTAGTTTCCTTGATAATTGTCTTTCTAAAAAATATTTGAAGCTATCAATGTTCAATAGAAAATCGTATTAGTTTTATCTCGTTTTTGCCTCTGACAATACTTCATATTCCATCTCAGTCCTCACGATGAGCACTGGTCCTCAGGCCCAAGACCATTAAAACTTTGTTTGTAAATATGTCAGTTTTTTATTAATAAACAAAAAAAATTTCAAAAATTTGATTCGGACCAGTAAATTCAAATTTTTGTCCCCCGACGCTTCGTCGAAGGGAACTATAGAAATGGGTGTCGTCCGTCCGTCCGTGTGCTTTTTGGTTTCCAGATGATAACTTGTGAATGAAAAGTCAGATTGAAGCTAGGTTTGGTATGTAAGTGTATCTTATGAATATCTAGGTCAAGTTCGATAATGACAATTTTTCGACTATTTTTACTAGAGTTGTGCCCCTTTTTATACCTCAAAATTGCTAAATATTTGGTTTCCAGATGATAACTTGGGAACAAATAGTCAGATTGAAACTAGGTTTGGTATGTAAGTGTATCTCATGAATATCTAGGTCAAGTTCGATAATGATGATTTTTCGACAAATCTAACCAGAGTTACTCCCCTTTTTTTACTTCAAAATGGTCCTTGGATGGTCCCC
>MJUT01048838.1:57153-72908 GCA_002080005.1 Gigantidas platifrons
AATCTGGTGCAGGAGGAATCCCTTGTCAGCTTGCTGTGGTTTCTTCTATCAGTTATGGTTTTCAAGTTAACCTTGATTTCAGTAAATCTGGTGCAGGAGGAATCCCTTGTCAATTTGCTGTGGTTTCTTCTATCAGTTATGGTTTTCAAGTTAACCTTGATTTCAGTAAATCTGGTGCAGGAGGAATCCCTTGTCAGCTTGCTGTGGTTTCATCAGACTACATCTAATATAGCCCTTTATTGGATATAGTTTATTTAATGAAAGACGAAGAGGGAAAAACCTCCAAAAATCTTATTGTGGCCATGATGGTCGTGATCATATGGTAGTTGGATTTATAATAATATCAGTGCCTATCGTCACTAACGTTCGAGTTTGAGCTCCGCTCAGGCTAAGCGTACTCAATACAACATTATGTGATAAAGTTTGTCAGTGACTTGCGGCAGGTCGGTGGTTTTCATCGGGTACTCTGGTTTCCTCCACCAATAAAACTGACAGCCACGATATAACTGAAATATTGTTGAAAGTGGCATTAAACACCATAACCCTAACCCCCTGAAAATCTGATTAAAAACTGTTAAGCTGATCTTCATTACTCATACTAGTTGTTAAGCTGATCTTCATTACTCATACTAGTTGTTAATGCACAGTTTTATTCGAGACTACATGTATTTTATTTTTCATCTAATAATCAGCTACTTTATAAAGGTTTAATTAACCAGGTGAGTGATACAGCCTCTTTATTACATTATCCAGGTACATGTATTGAACAGTTCTATAATGATGACAAACAAATTTCAAAACATCCTAATATTCTTTGAACTCCAGCCAAACTTTCCTTCAATTCCAAGAATAGAAGATCACAAGAGTATCAAGTGTTATTGGGTAACAGATGTACTATCATCAGATATTCCCTTGAGCCATGCCACTTGTAAATGAAATTGACAGGTTCCTTGTATTGGCTTTTTCATGTCTCAATGACAAAGGGAACAGGTAAAAATCAATACCATTTCATTGGTTAATTTTACAACAGAAAACTTTTTGATTGGTGATCATGTCTTGAGGGAAATCCTTCTGTTATATTTATTATTGAAAATTAAAAGTTTAACAGTAAAAATTGGTAAACAATAATTCGGTTGTTTCGAATCATGTCAATTCCGACCACGTTCCGTCTTTTTCGTGTCTTGACGTCCGAACGAATAGGCAGGCGACTTCCGGTGTTTACGCTCTTACTGTGACAACGTCAGCATATCATAGTCGTAGATGCGGTAGATTATAAATAATTGTAATATGGAGACGCCAAGGAAAACGCTGAATAAATACTGGTGTTCGGTACCCCACTATCTGTCTTATATAAGAAATATATACATAAAGGCAGATCGTTTTCCTTTCATGATGCTGACAGCCGCAAATAAAGAAAGAAAACAAATTTAATTTTAAAGAATTATTTGTTGAAGTCTTTGATACAAATAAAATAATTTAATTGATATATGTCTTTTAAAATGTTAAGATATTTTTAACTTGAGAATCGAACGTTAAAACGGCACATATCGATTGGAGTTTTTGTTGTGTACATTGACACCGGAAACTCAGGGCTTTAGTTCCATCGAAATCACGTGATCTGGCAGACGAAAATAACAAAATTTTGACGGAATGGAAATGATTCCAAACAACCGAATTAACCAAGCACAAAAACACAAGTCTCTCTGTCTCATCTGGCAAACATCAAGCTCATAAAACATAGAAATGATCAAGATCTTAAAATGCAGAAATGACTTACCAGTATTATTAAGATGATCAAGTTTCAAGGAGATGATGAAAGTAGAAGAAATTTACTAGAGTATTATTAAGTTATACCAGACAGAATTGCAGCCTTATAATGTTGCTGTCATATGTTGGTTTCCTTGGTCTAACCAATATTCAATATCATCCGGGAAGATTAAAGCTCAGTTGTAAGGCTTTAAGCAGTACACATGTACTTACATTTTCATTAATATGGTCTGAACATTTTGTTATGTCTACAATTTACAGTAGCATGTGCACTATTTTATATAAATACATTTTTATTGACGTATCTATGAATATAATTTTTCACAGCATCACAGGTTGTGGTTAGGGTTATGGTGTTTAATGCCACTTTCAATAATATTTCATTTATATCTTGGAGATCAGTATTTTTGGTGGAGGAGATCGGACTGACCGGAGAAAACCACCAACCTGCTGCAAGTCACTGACAAATTTTATCACATAATGTTGTATTGAGGGCACCTTGCCTGAGCGGGATTCAAACCTACAACTTTAGTGGTGATGGGCACTGATTGCACAGGTAGTTGTAAATCCAACTACTACATTTGTATATGATCACGACCATAACAACCCCTTATTTTTTTTAGTGGTCATGTCATACTGACCAATAATTTTCAGTATCACAGTCAGTTCGTTAATACTGTCAATCACACTCGGTAGGTGTTTGTGGTTTGACGAAGAAGTGGTTTTTCGTTTTTTTCATTTGCAAATTAATTTTTTTTAAATGTACATCAAAGAGATAAATGAGACAACTATAGCTTTCTTATCAATTTGTTATGCTAACTAAATCAAGCCATATCAGGCTTCTTAGTTATACCCTTTTGATGATGCTTCACTCATATTATTTGATTGACAAGATGGATGAACTAACTAACAAATTATTGACTTTAAATATGCTCTTATCAGTTTCACATATTGATCTTCTCATCAATGTTGTAGAGTTTGTGTTAAATTTCACCCTCAAGCTCATAGTATTTGACCAAATCTATCACTTTGTTAAAGCCCTTCCTCTCAGCCTTGAATTTATGATGTCAGCCTTGACTGACCTTCCAATCATGATGTTGAACCCTGTCTTGTCAGCCTTGTCTGTAACCTTGACATTTGAGCCACTATATAAATGAATTTCTGGATTCCATCATCAGTATTATACACTCTTCCAACCCCATCTTTTTCTTACTTTGGTTTTGAAATAAGTTCTGAGTAAATTTGGACTCACAACTTTAAAGGTGATATTGCTGATAGTTGGTAGTTGATAAATACTGAGCATTTTATATGACTGTCTTAAATGTTTTTTATAACCCTTACTGGAATATCCCTTCAGATTTGTGTTCTCAGTGTATATCAACCACCTTACTTCAGTAATGTAATGGTTAGTGTGCTCGTCTCAATTGCGGGAGATGAAATCAATCTGCAGTCGGGTCAAACTAATGACTATACAACTGGTATCATTAAGGAACAAGATAAAAGACTGGTTGTCTTGGGATCAGGTTAATATGTCAGAGTGGAGTGCATGTATACTTGTGGAATGTTGTTTCAGTGAGCTAACACTATGAAAATCCAACTAAGAATATTCGTCTAGTACATGGCAGACATCATCATCATCATCTTTGTTCTTGCCATGATATAGCCCATTAATTGCTCACTTGGCCTTGAACAATCACTCACTCGCTGTGTTTGTCTTATTGGATGCTAGTATTATTCATTTAAGAGGGTACCATACACTACAGGGAGATAACTCTTTAATATCAGTTGAACGTTTTGATCATATGATGTTTGAATGCAGATTTCAGGCATCTCGGTGATCAAAACCACAGAGAGAAAAGCTGCTATGTGGCTAGTGAATTTATAGCTCTGAGTCTGTTGGTTAGAATTTGTTAAAATTTTGATATACTAGTATATTACAGTGGATATATTCAAACACACTGCCAAAAAAAATAAGAAAATTAAACAAGCAGATCAAATTTTTTCCTGAAGTGCATGGTACCACCTTAATCAACATTTATACAGTTTTACGTCTAACATTTGTCTTTGTAGATTTGTAGAAGTGTAATACTTAACATTAAAGGATATGAATGCTATTAACATATAAAAACTCAGGTAGCATCAAAAGTAAAGTGACAATGGTTTAATATTGCTGTTCTTTATCTCATGGTAACCATGGAGTCTAAAATAAATAGTATAACTCAGACCTCAGAGTGAGTGTGAGTTGACACTCTAAGTTTATACAGATTACTGGTACCTTTAACTTCTAACCAGTTAGTAAAACTCAGACCTCAAAATGTGTGTGAGTTGACACTCTAAGTTTATACAGATTACTGGTACCTTTAACTTCTAACCAGTTATTATAACTCAGTCCTCAAAGTGTGTATGAGTTGACACTCTAAGTTTATACAGATTACTGGTACCTTTAACTTCTAACAAGTTAGTATAACTCAGACTTCAAAGTGAGTGTGAGTTGACACTCTAAGTTTATACAGATTACTGGTACCTTTAACTTCTAACCAGTTAGTATAACTCAGACCTCAGAGTGAGTGTGAGTTGACACTCTTAAGTTTATACAGATTACTGGTACCTTTAACTTCTAACCAGTTATTATAACTCAGACCTCAGAGTGAGTGTGAGTTGACACTCTTAAGTTTATACAGATTACTGGTACCTTTAACTTCTAACCAGTTATTATAACTCAGTCCTCAAAATGTGTGTGAGTTGACACTCTAAGTTTATATAGATTACTGGTACCTTTAACTTCTAACCAGTTATTATAACTCAGACTTCAAAGTGAGTGTGAGTTGACACTAAGTTTATACAGATTACTGGTACCTTTAACTTCTAACCAGTTAGTAAAACTCAGACCTCAAAGTGAGTGTGAGTTGACACTCTTAAGTTTATACAGATTACTGGTACCTGTAACTTCTAACCAGTTAGTAAAACTCAGACCTCAAAATGTGTGTGAGTTGACACTAAGTTTATACAGATTACTGGTACCTTTAACTTCTAACCAGTTATTATAACTCCGACTTCAAAGTGAATGTGAGTTGACACTCTTAAGTTTATACAGATTACTGGTACATTTAACTTCTAACCAATCTCTGCCTATCACCACTAAAGTCGTGAGTTCGAACCCTGTTCATGGCGAGGTGTACTCGATACAACATTATGTAATAAAGTTTGTCAGTGACTTGCAATAGGTCCATGGTTTTCTCCAGGTACCCCAGTTTTCTCCACCAATAAAACTGACCATAACACCTAATAGTCAAGACTAATGATTACTAAGTATTTGATGTATATTTTGCTAGGTTCTAGTATTATTTTATTCATTTATACTGCAGTTTTACAGGTAATATAACTATAACGTTGAATGCAGATATAATAATAAAAAAAAAAAAAACTGTCTTCAGAACGAAAATGTTTCTTTTTGTTGATATTAGATTCAAAGTAATTGGCACCCCATTTGTCAATAATTAGATATTATTTTCTTTTACTGCAAGTACTATAGAATTTATATAATGTTTTACATGTAGTTACATAATTCTCCTAACATATACATGACTTCTCTGTTAAGTGAGATACTAAACTTATTTATCAGTCAGTGATAATGCTTATTTCTTTTTAAAAAAAAGATATTTTTCTAATTTTTTTTCTCTTTTTTCTAATCCTATATATTCTTTGTTTCTATAAAGTGTTATTGAAATTTATTTCTCTCCAATTTTTGGAAAGATGTTAATATAAGTAGATGATAATTATGAAAAGAAAGTTTAAACAGTGATATGGTCATCAATTCCTCCAAATATTAATAAAACGGAACAATTTTATTGATTCAGAAAAATTAAAGAAACTCAAAGACAAATGATACTCCGTTATAATTATACTTATATAAAACTTACCTAGGAGGTGTTTTAATATGACTCGAGCACTCTGAAGATCCACACGAACAATGTACTTTCATTTTACTCATCAACTCTTTTTTATGGAATCCGTTTTTTTCATTACGGATGAGGAATATCGTTGTGTTTCCAAAATTTTATTTTGTTGTCTTCTAATCCTCTGATGTAAAGAAAGTGTTATAAAATAAGTTTGATGTCAGTTTTTCGTTAGACACATCGTTAATTTGATTATAGCTGCTTGATTTTCATCTATTCATTAAATCCTAAATTAACATACTAATTAATTTCCATCTGAGATGAGAGAAATAAACATTAAGAATAACTTATTCTATTATCCAAAAAAATAAATAATAAAAAGTTGGAAAGAAAAAAAACACTCAATTCTTTCTTTTATATCAATAGTTTACTTAATTTGTTTAAATAAAACTAAACTGACCAAAATATAATTCACAGATATAATCCAATACAGTTAGTTAATTTCAAGTTTTCTTAAATTGAATAAGTTACTTCTTCACATCAGCTGTCTTATTACTACAGCTTATAACGATATTTCATTGATCAAAAATCAATGTAATTTTTCTCCCGATGATAACAGATGCAAATTCGAATATACATTGTTCTTCAACAATTGCTCAGAAATAGACAAAAACGTCTGTAGAGACCAATTGTTAGCCATTTAATGTGAGGAGAAACATCCTCTATATCCATATAATTCTTGGGGAAAAAATAGAATATTTCATATTTTATGTCTGTAGCCATGGACATTATTTAAACTGATTGTTGTTCCTGTTTATTTATTTTGACATTTATTGTTCTTTTGTCTATTTTTCTGTGATTTTTAAACACAGTTTGGGTAGTTTTCCACAACTTAACAGCATACTATTATATACACAAATTAGCTTTGTAGTTTTTTTTTGTATGTTTTTTTTTGTTGCTTTTTGAACAATACCGATAAACCTGAAAGAAAATCTGAAATCTGTAAAAATATAAACCACATCAAGAAATAATAATTTTATTTCTCTCGTACTTTAAATTAAGAAAATACTATGGTACTAACAATATAATCAAAAATGTAATAAAAAAGGACCAAGTAAATATTTCAAATGCAGTAACTTGAACTGTGTATAATTCTTTCTTATCTAAAATTTCATAACTTTATTTTATTGTTCCTTAGTAATCATTTTTAAAAGGATACTGAGCAAATTATTAAAGATTGTACAATTATTAATGTTCTTTATAAAAGTGACTTTATATATATATCTCATGTATGAAACAAAAATTAGCAATATATCATTCCATAATTGGATTGTAGAAACAGGAACTCCAATAATAATGGCAACATGAGAGATATGATATCAAAGAAGTTTTGTATGTCGTCTCTAAGGAAAACGTTGAATTAAATGTGTCTCTAAGGACGAAGACTTTTAACTTCAATGGAAAATAAAACTTACAGTCAAAGCTTGTTGTGTTCAAGTCAAAAGGACCTGCAATTTGACTTCGAATTGACAGAATATTTAAATGCCATAGTACACATTCCTATTATCTACAGTCCAACCTGCTTTAGTGACCACCTCCATTAACTAATAGCAAAATATGACCTATGGTCTGTCTGATTTGTAATTATTTGCGGTCAGTGGTCAGTTCGTTAGTTGTCATTGGAAATGGGGAATCTATTTTAAAAGTTCACATACTCCGTCAGTTCTGAACATAAATTATACCAGATTTGAAATACTTGGTATATTGATCAATTATTTATTTAAACAAATTGTTGATATTTTTTTAAAATAAAGTTTACTATCAAGAGTTATATACATTAATTACATTGTTTAATGGTATGATCACCTTGGCCGGTTGGTTAGACGGAAGTTTTGAAACTCAAAGCAGACTTTAAAAAGCCCAGCAGGTGGTTCGATTCTTGCAAGTCCAAAATATTTACAAGACATTTTTAAGCCTAAAATGATAAAAGGGCAAAGTTCATATACTCAAGAGCAAAAGAAAATACTGTAGATTCTTAAAAATTAATCCTCTATTCAAACAATAATGTGACGTCAGAGAAATGTATTAACATTGTATAACCTTTTGTTCTTGGACTCTAGAATAGTGAACTTCTCACAATTCATAGACCCATTAAGAAACACATTTTCATAATTTTCAGATGAATATATAAACACGTAGAGTACTGTTTTTTATTTTTTTATTTATTTGCTAATTAAGTTCCAACAATTTGATCAAGTTTTATAAGATGAAGTCTCTGGTGAATTTCTTTGACTGTTTATGACTAACTTATATTAACTTTATTAGAAGTGTCAATTTTGAGTTTTGATCCTTAGAGTAATGCTTTATGAGTAGAAGATAGTAATTCCTTACCTTAGTTGTAAGTTATTAACCTACGATCATTCAATGACCCTACTATTATTATGTCCATGTTGTCGTCATTTTTGTGAAAGTATGTAAATCTGTGCTAATTTGTAGTTATTCAGCTTACCATACTGGCAGTCAAAAGTCATCTTATTCCTCCCTTATTTCCGTATATTTAAAAAAAAATTGTTTAGCTTGTTCCCGTCCTGTATGCATAAAATATTTGCTGCTGGTCATGCTTACTTTTAAAACTTAAGGTAAAGTTTTGACCATACAATCAATGTTTATAAGGTTGAGTTACTTTATAGGGTCACCAGGTCACCAAAAATACATGATACCATAATTAAAGAATTCATATACTAGTAGGCATCTGGTTTTTATATATTGATTGATAATTTGTATCTTTTTGAAAGGCAACTTCAAAATATTATTAAGAAATATTGTCTTCCTTTAGGAGATGGAGATATAATAAAAACCTTGGCCAAATGAATTTCAAGTGAACTTAAAAGACAAATTTTCCCTCATAATTATAATCACCAGATATTATTTTTCTTTGCTTGTCTTCACTTATCAGAGATATAGCCAAAAAACATGCAATTAATACCGAAAACAGTAGACTCAGTTCTGTATATGAAATATGACCAGACATGGCAATAATTGAAAAAGTACAAAGTATGATGGATAGTTATAAAAATTGATACTGACAACGAATCATGCAGAATCCAAATGTTATTGAAATATTATTGAATATTAAACCCATGATCTAAAAAAAAAATTTAATGATTTTTTTTCTGTAAAAGACTATAACTAAATAATATGGTTGTCAGCTTGTTACTTTAACAATCCCTTTTATGTTGTACAGTAACATTAGTTAACTTCTTCTGCGTTGGTTGGTTAGGTTTATGGTGTTTAATGCCACTTTCAACAATATTTCAGTTATATCATGGTGGTCAGTTTTATTGGTGGAGGAAAACTGAGTACCTGGAGAAAACCACCGACCTGCCGCAAGTCACAGACAAACTTTATCACATAATGTTGTACACCTCACCTTGAGCAGGATTCAAACTCACAACATCAGTGGTAATAGGCACTGATTGCATAGGTAGTTATAAATCCAACTACAATACGATCACCACCACGATGGTCCATCTTCTTCTACATCTTTTGCATATTTATTGTATCAATTAGGGAATGAAAGCAAGTATTTATTAGCATTGAACCGCTAAGAAACTGATATTTTTTTAATCTACCAGTCTTTAATTAATTTAATTACCATTAGCACAGAATATATTGTTTTTATAATTTCCGCCTTACCTACAAAGGACTTTATAAAAGTTATTATCTTGATCGTGATCGTATGGTAGTTGGATTTACATCTATCTATGCTATCAGTGCATATCACCACTAAAGTTGTGAGTTCGAATCCAGTTGAGGCAAGGTGTACTCGATACCACATTATGTGATAAAGTTCGTCAGTCATTTACGGCAGGTTCCTCCACCAATAAAACTGACTGCCAATGATATTACTGAAATATTGATGTAAGTGGAGTTAAACACCAAAACCAAACCTAAAACTATTATCTGCAGTATAAACTAAATCATTTCTATGTCCTTGGCACGTTCAATTGAAAATGACCATGACAATACATGTACCTAAGGTAACCCTACATGTCATTAGTGTCATTGTATTCAGTCTTTGTCTATGACTTATTAATCCGAGTTCAAATTAATTAAATGTAAAATTATTTTGTAATATATGGTTGGTTCACAATTTCTTCCGTTTTGATGCGTTTTCTATGTAAGACAAGCCATAAAGACAGCTGCGCGTGACCTTGTCTTACATGACATTGTCAGCCAATCAAATCGGCCGAGTATAAATGACTGCTGTAGTAATATAAATTGTTGTCTTAGTAGATCTAAAAAAGCTACAAATATCAATTTTACCTGAATTTTAACTGATTTCCCCTAATAGATTTAATGCGGTTTTAAATAAGTGTGTATTTACTGCATTGCATGTGGTGTTGTAATATTTTGTGTAGTAAACATGACATTGACATGCGAATGAATGAATGAAATCGACATGCTTTGTTTTTAAGTTGAAACGGAAGAAACAGGTACTTGCTCTCGTCCTTATTGAAGATCTGGGATTTCTTCCACTCATGAGAGAAATTCAGAGTGTTTCCACTCGTTCCGCTACGCTCCACTCGTGTAAAGACGGAAGAACCAATTAGTCTTTGTTGAAAGGTGATTACAGATGAAGAAAATTGATGATTTATTTTAAACATGTAAAGTATTTGGAAGTTGGATCTATTTTCCGTGGTAATGTTACACAATGATGTTGTCTATGCGTTGTTGCATTTTTTGATAGTTATGGTCAGAACCACATCGGTGGTGTAATAGTTAGCATGCTTGTCTCTATTGTGGTAGGTCTAGGGTTTGAGTGACAGTTGTGTCAAGCCAAAGACTATATAGTTACCGTAGTAATTGTTACATCTTTGTTAAGTACACAGCATTAAGGTCGTCAGTAAGAGGAAAGACTGGTAGTGTGGAATCAGAATATTGTATCTGGGTGGAGCGACTTGTCTGCCCTCGGACTGTTGTTTCAGTGAGCTATCACTATAAAGGTCTAGTACAAAGTAATGTAATGGTTAGCGTGCTTGTCTAGAGTACAATAGATTGTGGGTTCAAAAACCTACTTGGTTCAAAACAAAAACTATAAAATTGGTATTTACTGCTTTAATTAATACTAACATTTTAAGAATATTTCTCTAGATCATGCCATTGTCTGTCACTGTAATTATCTTCTGGAATGAACAATAAGAATGATTAAACAATTAATGTTAAATAACTGGCAGTTACAATCTGAACAAAATTGTCACTTTTATATTTAATTGACTTTTTGTGTAAGTGTATATTTATTTGGATCTCGATCCAGTGATTTTCTCCACCAATAAAACTGGGTGCCACGATGTAACTGAAATTTTGTTGAAAGTGGTGTTAAACACCATAAACCAAACCTAGAGAGGAATCTGGTTAATTTATGATACAATTTAGACAGGAATCGGTTTAATGCATGGTTCAATTCACACAGCTTTCACTGTATTCACTTAGTGACATTGAGAGAACACAAATAAAAGACATTTTCCTTTCAATGTGATACAATATATTCTTCCAATATCTCAAAATCTACAATCAGGGCATTGAAAATAATGTGAAAATTTTACATAAATCTTTTGAGTTTTTAGGTTAGTAATGTGACTACTATAAACATACATCTTGATCTAGTCGTGATGACCATTTATTTAATCTTATAAATACATTGTATTTCATTTTTATGGAACAAGCCTAGATTGTGAAGATAATGGCAAAGACTATAATTTGATTATCATGACCTGGCTGGAAGCAATTTTGTCTTTAAAAAAAATCACAATGTTTTCTTTAGAACTGTAACATATAATTTTATAGTAAGAGTTTTATTGCACATTTCCAATTTGAATCGAAAATTATATGTTTTACACATTTATATTGGCGTCATTTCCTTTAATTTTGGCTAAAGGGTCCCATTTCATACAAAATTGAATGAAAATAACATAATTTTCCCCCCAAAATCTGTAAAAAAAAATTATGTTGTAACAACTTGTGGATTTTCTCTTCGCACACGCTATAAAATTATCATCTGATATTTTACAGTGTACAAATATCTACAAAGTATTATTTAAAATTCTTTGTTCTTTCCATCACTCTTCCTAGAACATTTAAGGTAGCATTTTTCCCCACAATAAGGGAGATAACTCCAATAAAAAAATGTATAAAAAGCATATAATTTTAGAATCAAATCGGGAATGTGCAAGAGGTCATTATTATCTGATCATTATGTACATTTACCCTCATAAATAGATCTTTGTGATGTTTCTAAACCTGCTCATGTCACTACTTATATTAAACAGTCATATGAATTGAGAGACCACATCTTTCCGATCCAATATTGGCAGTGTATCATATGTGTATATGTACAAATTACAGCTGTTTTCATTTAGGAGATAACAGTACTGTATTTGAAAATTTCACGGCATCAATTGGAGATTTGATGGTCGCAAATTGAGTTTACTGGTGACGCTATAGCGGAGCCAGTAAACGGATATTTGCGACCATCAAATCGAAAATTGATGCCTTGAAATTTTCAAATACAATACAGTTATCTCCATTCTAATGTAATCATGTGTATTTAGATGTGTATTACCACATTATTGACAAGATGACGTAAGCGGTAATCAGCTAAAACTCTAAAACTATCTCATGCTATTTCAACAGTGAAAATGACACCTTTAAATCGACAATTAATGCCATGAAATTTTCAAATACAATAGTTATCTCCATTCTAATGTAATCATGTGCATTGTCACATTATTGACGAGATGACGTAAGCAGTAATGGGATAAAATTCTCATGTTATTTCAACCGTGGAATTGATACCATGAAAATTACAGCATTGTCCAATCACAAACCAGGAATATTAAACAACTACATTAGAATAAAGTACATTCGATGTTGGCATCTTTATCATCCTTTATCAAATGGCATGGCTTTTTAAACTTTTTGTCTTTTTCTCAAGAGAGCACAAAATTTATATATTTATGGGTTAATTAGAAATTTTAAATGTTCAGTGACCAAGAGTTTAATTTAACACTCTTTTCAACAACACTTGACATAATCATCAGTGAATAGAGGGCTGTCTTGGTCGTGATCATATGATAGTTACTTGACATAATCATCAGTGAACAGAGGGCGGTCTTGGTCGTGATCATATGATAGTTGGATTTATAACTACATTATGCAATCAGTGCCTATCACCACAAATGTTGTGAGTTTGAATCCCGCTCAGGTGAGGTGTACTCGATACAATATTATGTGATAAAGTTTGTCAGTGACTTGCAACAGATCGGTTTTGTCTGGGTACTCCGGTTTCCTCTACCAATAAAACTGACTGCCACGATATAACTGAAATATTGTTGAATGTGGCATTAAACACCATAATCCCTCCCCTCCCTCAATGAACAGATGATTTATTATCACAGGAGTGTTTCATGCTGATGTAAGCCTCTGGTTTGTCATGATAATACATCATCGATTCAATTAGCTGACCAATATTAATACAGCTATTTGATAACTACACCCACATACCATTGATATATACATGCACTCTATCAAATGGAGTTGATATTTGTTTCCTATTTGTTGTGAATGAAATTGTCATTAATTTCATTATTTATTGTCTGTTGTAATGCTAAGAAAGTACCAACCTTTTTTCTGCATGATTTAAGGGAGAATCTATCTGTATATTATTTGGTTTTGTTACAGAAATCAAATTAAATCTGTGATAATCTGTTTCTGTTTATCAGGATGGTAAAACTGCCAAGCTATGTGTTAATAAATATACTATTTATTATTGTGATTAGCATGGAACAACAATCAGTGTCCTAGTACAAACAGCAGCCATCTTTCTTTTGTCACAATTTATTTTCAGTATTTCTTGGGTGTATAAACATGACATGAGGTCAAAATGACTTATTACAATTTAAAACTTTACAGGAGCGCTCGGGTCATTGTCCTCCAAAACCAAATACATTGATCAGACAATAATTATTAAGAAATAATATGGATGATAGAGTCTATCCAACACTACACTATATTAAAGTAAATCAACTGTGCTTTTATTGCTGTTCTACATTTGACAGTCACTGTTGGGTCTTCTATAATGAGCATAACTCGTACCTTAAAATGAAATTGAAACAGCCCTTAAATATGGCAGACATAAGAAATGTCTGTTTCTGATTCGACTGAAAAATTAATCTCTTCAGAAACCTCTGCAACAATTGTGCCTAATGGCGACCATGAAATTTAATAATATTTAATGGAGATTTAAAAAACAACTGGGTCATTTAAATTTAAGGTCAAAAATCCAATATGACTGCTTAATGACATAGGGTACTTTTTTAAAGAAAAATCTCCTCAGAAATCATTTCAACTTTACAATATACCCCGTAGTAGTTCCCCTCTTATAAGGCCACTCCCACTAAAGACCACCCTCTCTTATAAGGCCAGATTTCAGACACACTGAGATAGTATATTACTACTAAGTTTATATATAATCTCCCTCAAAGATCTGTCACTTCTCATATAAGGGCACTTTTTCATCGCAGAATGAATGGCCTTATAAGATGCAAATTTCTGTCCCACAGTCTTAGTTTCCTGGAATATTGAAAAACGATGAAAAAGGCACCACAACCAGATTGCTTAATGTAAGATTTAGGAATCATGTATATTGTAAATAATTTTTTCCCCTAATTTCTTGATAAAATAACATGTATATTTCATTTTTTTAGGTTATTACCCATACAGCATTGTGAATTGGTAACCATACATATAGTTCCCTTTGGAGATGAAATTAAAATTGCAGACAAAACACTTCATCAGGTAACTATACCACAAAGAAAAGACCAACCATAATGTTGATGTTTATACTAGTAAGTTGTAGTTCGATCTGATTTCCAGAAGATATTAAAAAAAAAAGTGTTTTTTATTTCTGATTACAGTGAAACCTATTGAATCCAAACTTTGAATATACTTGAATCCTGTATAAGCCGTACTTTAATTAAAGTCTCAGTGTAGGAAATATTTGTTAAAATAACCTGTGTAAACTGAACACCTGTCTATTCCGAACACAAAGGTTGGTCCCAAGGAGAATCGATTTAAACAAGCTTCACTTTATTTAATTCTGTGTAAAATTTGTTATTGATATATAGCCGTTTATGGATTGTGATAGGTGGACATTTTATAATTCTGTCGATGTTATGATGTATTGTATATGTCGTGTCTTTCTAATATTCACCAGCATATTCAAGTTCAACAGGAGGTTTCATTTTATTAGGACCCCCCCCTTTTTTTTTTGGCTGTAAATAATTGAAAATATAAAATTAAAAAGTAATGGTAATGGTCGAAAGTATATCTAGCCCATTGTAAATCAGTCTTCTGGTAACCACAATCTTCCATACACAGAACTATGTGGTGAGGTTAATGAGATCCCTAGTGGAGCATGGACTGCTCACCCCTCTGGAGCACCTGAGTTCTCCCCCTGTCTTTAGTGGGGCTCGTGTTGTTCAGTCATTAAACTTCTGTGTAGTATTTTGTAGATCGTTGTTTGTCCTTTTGTTCTCTTTCTTTTGTCCATTGATTTAATTCAAGGCTTCTGTTACCCCTTCTGTTACCCCTTCTGATTACCCCTTCGGTATCTTCAAACTTTTCTTGCAAATGTTAATGCTAGAATGTACACCGGTAAATGGGAAAATGATATGGAACTTAGCCCGCTTCTGAGATTCCTTATTAACATTATTTGTTGAATATTACCTCTTGCTTGTTTTTTTTTGTTGCAGATTTCTGCTCAGTTATCTTGTGAAATACATACTACACAATCAGGTCGACCTCTCTACAACAAAATGTTACATCTTGTACAGAGACATTATGATCTGGCCTCTACTACAGTGACAGGAATCCCTATGAAGGTAATGTTTAACCTCCTGTACAGAGACACTATGATCTGGCCTCTACTACAGTGACAGGAATCCCTATGAAGGTAATGTTTGACCTCTTGTACATAGACACTATGATCTGGCCTCTACTATAGTAACAGGAATCCCTATGAAGGTAATGTTT
>MJUT01048838.1:104155-121683 GCA_002080005.1 Gigantidas platifrons
GCGGAGATATCAAAAGGTAATAATCAATAAAATGGGCGTCCTAGGGCGTTATTTTCAATTAAGACAATGTTTATAGTTTATTTAATGACCAAATCAAACAAAATCGAGAATTTTATTTTTTGTGTCATTAGTCCTTTAAGTGACAGAAATCAAAAAGTTGTTCTACAGAATTGTCTTTCAGAAGTAGGGAACGTTAAAGGTGGGGTACCACAAGGATCAGTGTTAGGTCCTTTACTATTCATATTATATATCAATGATATCACTGAAGATATTCAAAGTCTTTCACGATTGTTTGCTGATGATACATCACTATCGTATTCATCTTCTAATATAAATGAAATTGAGCAAAGATTAAATTCAGATATGATAAAAATTTACAATTGGTCAACAAAATGGTTAGTGGATTTTAATCCCCAAAAAAATAAATGTATGCTATTCTCAACAAATCGGGGAAATATTAAACCTCAAATACTTTTCAATAATGAGGATGTTGAATTTGTAGAAAATCATAAACATTTGGGTGTTACGTTTTCATCGAATTGTAAATGGCATTGTCACATTCAAAATATATTAAAAAGCACATCTGGTTAACTGTCTATGCTACGTAAATTCAAAATTAAACTTAACAGGGAAAATCTCGAAAAAATATATTTGACTTATATAAGGCCATTATTAGAGTATGCGTGTGAACTGTGGAATGGTTGTACTATTTTGGATTTAAATAAAATTGAACAAATACAACACGAAGCTGCTAGAATTGTTACTGGGTTGCCAAAATTTGCAAGCATAGAACCCTATATTTTATAATTGTCTCTACTTGAGGTGTGTAGTGGACTTGAATAAAGTTTTAACTGCTAGGTAAATAATGTATGTATTGATAGTAATCAAGTACTGTTTTTATTCTACAACTTTAAATGTGTTAGAGACACACTTCAATGTTCAAAATGGGTGAAAATCAAGTTGTAATTAAAATGTTGCCATACAATATTTAGCTTAGTAATTAAAATGTTTCCCTACAATATTTGGTGTCGCAATTAAAATAAATGTTGCCATACAATATTTGGTGTCACAATTAAAATAAATGTTGCCATACAATATTTAGTGTCGCAATTAAAATAAATGTTGCCATACAATATTTTATGTCGTAATTAAAATGGTGCTATACAATATTTGGTGTCGTAATTAAAAAAGTTGACATACAACATTTGATGTCATGATGTATAATATATAATTTCATAATGTAAATGCATTTGAAATAGCACAAAACTTTAGAGTTAGGGCTTAGGGTTATGGTGTTTAATGCCACTTTCACCAATATTAAAGGTATATCATGGTGGTCAGTTTTATTGGTAGAGGAAATCGGAGAACCTGGAGAAAACTACTTACCTGTCGCAAGTCACTGACAAACTTTATCACATAATGTACACCTTGTCATGAACAGGGTTCAAACTCACAACTTTATTGGTGATAGGCACTGATTGCACAGCTAGTTAAGTTGCAAATCATTTGGTGTTGTGATGTATAATATATAATTTCATAATTTTGTCTAATAATTAAATGCATTTTGAAATAGCACAAAACTTTATGGTAAATAACTCTCCTAATGTTTTTTTTTCAATAATTATTTCCGTCTTCTGATACATAGGGATACATCTTTTTTCTGTTTTATCTTCAGCTACTGATGCTTCTGACAAGAAATCAAAGGTATTCTCCTTTTACGAGGACAACATTTTTGCAATGAAGATTTAATTTTTGTTTATTTTTTGACTTGTTGGGAATTGAAGGCCAAACAATCAGAATGAAATAATAAAAATATAGTGGTACACTCTATTTCTAAAATGTGATGTATTTGTGTTGTAAAAATGATAAATACATCATTGAAGTATCCCACAGAATCACAGCTTCGCTTCACTGAGTATTGGAATGGATCTATTAACCTCAACAAAAAAAAAGAAGAAAAGAAGAAAAATAGTATAGGCAGAGTAAGAGGGTAAGAATTATGGTGTTTAATGCTACTTTTAACAATATTTCAATTATATTGTGGCGGAGAAAACCAGAGTACCTAGAGAAAACCATCGACCTGCCGCAAGTGAATGACAAACTTTATCACATAATGATGTATCGAATACACCTCACCCTGAACAGGATTCAAACTCGCAACTTTAGTGGTGATGGCCACTGATTCCAACTACCATACGACCACAAACATGATGGTCCCCTTGGCAGTGTAAGAGATCCAATACTAATCCTATTGATACATCAAAACTTGCATACAGTATTTGTAAATAGACCATTTGCACGTTTCTGATTTGATTATGTATTGACACATTTTATAGGAGTTACCTCCCTTTAATGAAGTCAAAAAGGTTCTTTTTTTTTAATGTAAATTAAATGTAATTTTTCTATATTCTATCAAATTATACTCCCTTCCACTTTGCATGCTATAAGGAAAAATTTCCTATTGAAAATATAGTTTTAGAATCAAATTGGGGATGTGTAAATGGTCTATTTTAATGTACCAAAAGAATGTTCAGTAATTTCAAAAACAGCATATTAATTTTAAAGGAATGTTGACATCTAAAAAAATATTTCTTCTATATATATTTTAAAAGCTATATATATATATTTTGTATTACAATTTTTTTAAACCAATTTTTCCTTTCATAAAATGGTATTTACAAAAATGATCAGAATATACAATTGCATGGTAAAATAAAACATGGTTATAATTATATGTAGTATTTGAGGACAATCTAAAGTATTTTATTAGAGAATATTTCAATTGGGATAGTTACAACCATATTATGGAAAAAAAGATGTTTTTGTCAAGTACCGTAATGTTATATTTTCCTTCTAAAATTTGACAATATATATGTAGGTCTCTCTAACATACATAAATTAAAAAAAAATAAAACTTAACAATAATAATTTAATTTGACTAATTAATAAATTTGTTTTAGAAAAATCTCAATTTAAATAATCTAGAAATGAAAAATATATATATGAATTATACTATGAAAAATAGTTAAAAACTATCATTATTTTTTGTGTGATTGGAGGTTGAGCTATAACTATTTATCCTGGTATAATTACATAAAAAGTACATGATATGGCAAAAAATTTACCAAATTCTTTGTAAACTTAACAAAATTAAAATCCACACAATAAAGTTTCATAGAGCTGCATATTGAAAAAATAGGTTGTCTCCCTTTCCCTTGTTAATTTGTTGATTTTCCTCTTCTGTTTCCTGGTTATTTTGTTGATTTTCCTCTACCGTTTCCTTGTTTACCCTCTACTGTAATTACCTCTGTACAGATACTGATTTATTTTCATGATACTGAAACATACAAATATTTGTTTTATGATTGACTAGTATTCAGGATTATGATAATGACTGTTAAACAATATGTCAGTAACCAGTAAATTGTGGCAATCAGTTTTATAGGTAGAGTAAATCAGGGTATTTAGAAAAAAAACTTTGACATGTTGTATGTTGTATGTTACGGACAAACTTGGTAACATAGAATGTTTTGAGTTCAACTCTCCACAGACGAACAGAAACTACTCTCATTGTCATGACGACCACATTTGATATCCGATTGAAACGAACACACCAGAATGAAATCATTTGAACCCTTGAACTCAAGATCATGATTATAGTCATGTGTATAAACGTCATCCCTAATTATGGATAATGGCTACTGTTGTACCCACAATGCCGAGTCATCATTATCGGTAACCAACTATCTTCTTTCTTCCTCTTCATCTTATGATGACCACACCTCACAGTTACATAACTTTCCAGTAAGAATTTCACTCATACTCCCAAAATTATCCAATCAGAACACTGTATTCCTTGGATATGACGTTCTGGTTGAATGTTTTTATAGTATGTGTACAATCTGGTTCTGAGAAAGTTTTATGACTGGAAAACCAGAACAATCATCTTGAAAGGTTAATCACAATTTTATTTCTCAAAGTTTGAGATTTACCAGGGTATTATAGAGTCTTTATATTTGTATCAACTGTGGAGATTAACATCTAAGGTTATGAAATGAATTATTGTTGTGGCATTTTTGGGTGAGTGATTGTTGTTTAAAGCCAAGCTATATCATGGCTAGTACAAGTTATATTTGATGAGACGATGATAATGTCCGCTTTGTACTAGACCCGAGTTGGATTTTCATAGTGTTAGCTCACTGAAACAACATCTGCGGGTAGACATGTCACTTAACTCGGACACAATATCCTGATTATGAGACAACTAATCTTTGCTGCTACTCTTTAATGTTGTGTGCTTAGAGGATAAGCAGCAAATACCAATCTATTGTCTTTGTTTTGATTCAACTAAGACTTGAGCACACAATCTACAACACTAACCATTTCACCACCCATGCAGTTGTAATTCCTTAAGATTAATCTTAAAAAACTAACTCTAAACTTGACTCTTAATAGTGTTCACTAAACCACACATATTCAGTCATACATTAAGATCATTTTAACATTTGTTTGTTACTTTATTATCCCCTCGCCAACGAAGTTGCGATGGGATATAGTAACGCTACCGTCCGTCCGTCCTTCCGTAACATCCTTGTGAATACTAGAATCAACATCCTTCAATGGATTTTGACCAAACTTGGTACATACTTAGTTCTTAAGAGAATCTGGAATCCTATTGATTTTCAAGGTCATAGGTCAAAGGTCAAGGTCACCGGGTCAAATTTTTAGGCGAAGGGATATGCCACGCTTTGCGTTGCCCTTGTTCTAGATCTGTTTCTAATAATTTCACGCTACACTAATATTGAACGACTTTAAATTAACACTGTCTTTTTTAGGCCTTTTTTCAGCATAATTATAGCCCATTACTCAAAGTATAACAGTAGGGTTACTGTTATGGTGTTTGACTCCACCTTCAACAATATTTCAGTTATATCGTGGCAGTTAGTTTTATTGGTGGAGGAAATTGGATTATCAGGAGAAAACCACCGACTTGTGGAAAGTCACTGACAAACTTTATCACATAATGTTGTATCGAGTGCACCTAACCTGAGCCGGATTCGAACTCATAACGTTAGCAGTGATAGACGTTGATTGCATACGTGGTAATAAACCAACTACCACGACAGCCCCCTACAACTGTAGGAGATTTATGTATGTGTTCTCTGTACAACTATCATAACAGCCCCCTACAACTGTAGGAGATTTATGTATGTGTTCTCTGTACAACTATCATAACAGCCCCCTACAACTGTAGGAGATTTATGTATGTGTTCTCTGTACAACTATCATAACAGCCCCCTACAACTGTAGGAGATTTATGTATGTGTTCTCTGTACAACTATCATAACAGCCCCCTACAACTGTATGAGATTTATGTATGTGTTCTCTGTACAACTATCACGACATCCCCCTACAACTGTAGGAGATTTATGTATGTGTTCTCTGTACAACTATCACGACAGCCCCCTACAACTGTAGGAGATTTATGTATGTGTTCTCTGTACAACTATCATAACAGCCCTCTACAACTGTAGGAGATTTATGTATGTGTTCTCTGTACAACTATCATAACAGCCCTCTACAACTGTAGGAGATTTATGTGTGTGTTCTCTGTACAACTATCATAACAGCCCCCTACAACTGTAGGAGATTTATGTATGTGTTCTCTGTACAACTATCACGACAGCCCCCTACAACTGTATGAGATTTATGTGTGTGTTATCTGTACAACTATCATAACAGCCCCCTAGAACTGTAGGAGATTTATGTATGTGTTCTCTGTACAACTATCATAACAGCCCTCTACAACTGTAGGAGATTTATGTATATGTTCTCTGTACAACTATCATAACAGCCCCCTACAACTGTAGGAGATTTATGTATGTGTTCTCTGTACAACTATCATAACAGCCACCTACAACTGTAGGAGATTTATGTATGTGTTCTCTGTACAACTATCCTTTATAAGTGTTACTCACATGTACATTATAAGCAGTGTTTTAATATATACATCAAGTGGTATCACAGTTTTTCATCATCCGACTGAAAAAGTATTAAATAAATAAAAACTGTTATAAATGATGTAAATATATTGTAAAATACAGCCAAAGCTTGCTACTTCAAACTCGTATATCAGATCTATATAAACCAAGATAACACAGAAATCATCAAACATAAATATGAAACCTATGTCTATAAAAGTTGACACATAGCTCCAATTTTTGTCACAACGCTTCTTTAAGAAATCATCTTATATAGAATATTAGAGTGAGTGAGTGATTATTGTTTAAAGCCAAATGAGTATTTTTCAGTAATATCATAGCAAAAACAAGTAGCATTTCAATGAGATGATTTTGACCAACATGCTTAGTTGGATTTCTATAGTGCTAGCTCCCTGAAACAATCCCCAGGTCGATATGTCGCTACACTCGGACATATTATCCAAATTATGAGCTCATCAGCTCTTACTCCTTAATACTGTGTGATTTCCAAAAAAGTAGCAAATACCAATTCTTCAGTTTTTGGTTTGACCTGACCAGGGTTCGAACCCACGATCTACTGCACTTTTGGTGAGCATGCTACCGATATGGTTAGAGAATCTTAGGTCTACAGGACACAAATGTCCTCATGAATAAACATTAAAAAGGGGAGATAAATCATACCCTATTATTTTACATTTCAATTCAATGCTTTAAAGTGTGGATTCTAGTATCCATTAATATATGAATATGAATGAAAAACGTAGATATGATAGAATGAAAATTTGCATAATTCATTTCAATAAATAGTTACTTCTTATGTATCTTCAAACTCTTCTTACAAAAATGAGTTTTGCATTTTACCTTGATATCTGTACAAATACCATGAAATCTGTCTAAAATTAACATCCAATGGGACCTAGTTTTGCATTCAGAATAGACAGGTGTTTGCTTTATACAGGTTAACATAACAAATATTTCTTACATTGGAACTTTAATTTAAGTTTATAAAGGATTCTGTTTCATTCGGGTTTCTGTTCAGACAGGTCTTACTGTATGTATTAATTAAATTTAAAAAAAATTAAAATAGTTTTATTTTAAATATTCTAGGAGTATTATAATTATTAATCTAATTAGTATCTAACTGAAAACTATCTATTAATGATAATTTACATCTATTAAATCATATTTTTCAATTAAATCTTACAGTTTGATTGACTAATCCTTCATCAGTACTGGAAGCTTCTTCTGCTGCTAGTGGACTGTTTTCTACTGTACTCTCTATAGGACTTCTGTCCTCTATTGAGCTACCATTTTGAACTTCCTGCAAAAAAAAATACAAAATTGTCAAAATCACTCAAACAAACAAAAAATATGGTAGAACACATGTATAATATGATTCTTTTAATTTATCCAATCATAAAAGTTTTGTTCTGTCACAAACTAAGCTTAAGAATTATGAATGTCCCTTTGTGAAATGAGGTCCATTATAATGATGACAGTATTTGTGTAAGATTGTGTAATATTAGATGAGTGGTGTTCTGTCTGATGAGATTTAAGTAAAACTCAAATGCATGCTTCTGGTTGTTTCAAACTTATTTTAGGACTAGGATTATACTTGTCACTGAAGACCCCAACTATAACCGAAAGAAGCACCCACTAGTTGTGCAGTACTGCTCAAATACACAACCAGCTTTTGGGACAGGACGGAATGAGTTCTCCATGTGTGGAGAATGTACCTTAATTTCAACACAGTGTGTTTGTCTATATACAAAAAAACCCAAAGACTAAACAAGAGAATTAGTGAATGTCCAATACTACCTTACATAGAATCTAAATAATTCATGGAAGTCATGTTTGGATGATATTTTAACATGGGTAAAATTAGATTGTTGTATTTTAAATTTTTACGCAACATACAAAATATGGGTTCCACGAATAATTCCTTAATCAATCATTATATTGGGTATTTAACTCCCCTTTAAACTACATTTCAATCATACTATGGCAGTCAGTGTTATTATTGGAGGATATCGTAATAGCCGGAGATCTGCCACAAGTCACTGACAAACTTTATCAAATAAGGTTGTGTCTAAAATACCTTGCCATGGGCTGGAATTAAATTTGCAATATTAGTGGTGATAGTCACTGTCAGATAGCACAAGTAGATGAAAATCTAACTACAATACGATAGCAGCCATGGCTGCCCACATTATATTTTCAAATGTATGATAGAATGTTCTAGTTGGTTCATCCTGGGACCGTCGTGGTAGTGATCGTATGGTAGTTGGATTTACAACTACCTATACAATCAGTGCCTATCACCACTAAAGTTGTGATTTCAAATCCCGTTCATTGTGATGTGTACTGCTTTAAACATACAAATTTATTTCATTGTTCAAAAAGACAAAAGGATAAGACACAAGTTAAACGTTTAACTTAGACATTCTTCTCCCTAGTGAACTAGATACAGCATTATGTGATAAAGTTTGTCAGTGACTTATGACAGGTCTGTGGTTTTCTCTGGTTACTATGGTTTCATCCATCAATAAAACTGACTGCCAAGATATAACTGAAATATTGTTGAAAGTGGCATTAAATACCATAACCCTAACCCTCATCCACATCCAATGCAAATCTATATATTTGTTACTCTCCCTTCTGAATCAATTTTTGCTACCTTTTTCTGAGCATCAATGGCATGTAAAACAGCGTCATGTATTGATGGAAACAATCTATCTCTATCAAGCATGTCAAAGAAGCCAGTCTTCTCAAACATTTCCCTGACTCCAGCTGGAAAAAAATAATAAACAGAATTGATCAGCTAATTAACAAACATTAAAGTTAAGAAGAAATGTATGATCTATTTCATGAGGTCAAACCTGTCTTTAGACACCACTCTTATGAGAGAGGCTTACTACCTCTTTCATGAGGCAAGTTTGTAACTCTAGATTATTTATGAAAGACCAATTGATCTTGAAAAGACCACATTTTGTTGACACAAATGGGGACCTATTATGACCAGTTCCACTGTCTTCTCCTCAAACTCCAAAGTAAACATTGATTACTGATACAATATTCACTACACAGTTTTAATGCATGTAGATATGAATTTTATTGACCAAAACCTAATATGTGTACCATCCTAATATTACATCATGTGTGTATACAAATTGTGTGCTGTCAACATTCCACACTAAAGAGTTCTACCATTATTGTTACTGAACATATCACTTTTCTCTACTAGACAATTTTCAATTCATGTCATGTTCCCTCATTCACATTATAAAGTATAAACAATTTATCTTTATATCTGAAAAAAAAAAATCCTGTACTTTTGAGGGTGGTACCTATGATTTGAGTATTCTTAATTTTGTTGATAATCTTTAGTGGTTTCCATTATGTGGTTCCATTTCTATGAAAAGTCTAGAAAAATGGTACCAGATTATATTTAGTTGAACTGGTTCCATTTCTATGATGTCTAGAGAAATGGTACCAGATTCCACATAGTTCAACAGGTTCACACTACATATAGTAAATAAACGTTAAGAGTTAGAGAAAATCAAAGGTGCAATCAAGAATGGACAATCCAGAGACATTGGCAACTTGAAATATGGTGTACCCCAGGGATCTGTTCTGGGGCCGCGGATATATTGTATGTTTTCGAAGCCTATCGGCGAGATCTGTGAGTGCCACAAAATGAGCTACCACTGCAATGCAGATGATAGTCAGGTTTACCAAGTCATTAAGCCCATTGATAATTGGAATGCAGTATCCAGACATTTCGAGGCTTGTTTGTCAGACATTAGCTCATGGATGCGATCAAATCTGTTGAAAATCAATCAAGATAAAACCGAACTGATTGTTTTTGTTCCAAAACACTGACAAAAGACTTTTCGGACTGTTTCTTAGAATTGGATGGTTGTGTTGTCAATGATGCTGCGTTCGTGAAAAATTTAGGTATGTACTTTGACAAAACAATGTCCATGGAAAAACAGGTTAGCGAAATCTCCAGATCATGTTATTTTCAAATAAGAAGTATTGGACGAAACCTTAGTTGCGTCGCTAGTAACCTCTTGTCTTGACTATGGGAATGCTCTTTTGTATCGCATAAACGATAACAACATTGCTAAACTTCAACGTTTGCAAAATATGGCTGCTCGCCTCATTACAAAAACTCGACGATACGAATACATAACACCTGTTCTTGTATCTTTGCACTGGCTTCCTGTGAAATATAGATGCCAATACAAAATATTAATGTATACTTTCAAGGCAATACATGGTCGTGCTCCAGTTTATCTTGAGAATCTTGTTCAGCGCTATGAACCAAATCATACACTGCGATCTCAGAACTCTGTGACTATTAAAAAACCCTGTGTGCGTACCAAGACCTATGGAGAGTGCAGATTCGATTTAGCAGCTTCAAGTCTCTGGAATGGATTGCCATCCAACATCCAAAATGAACAGTCCTTTGAACTTTTCCAGAAAGAAGTGAAGACCTATCTTTTTAGACTTGTTTACACTAGTTATGTTTAATTTTTATGCTGTTTAGCATTTGTGTAGTGGTTTGATTTCTGGACATGCATTTTCTTTTAAATCATTTTAGTATGCTGCACGATTTTTTCTATTACAAATTTGGCTTTTACGACTCATAGTGGTTTTAACCCTATTATTGTAAACTGACACATATACGTATGTATGTATGTATATATATATATACATTTTTTTTTTCTTTTCTCTTTTTTTATCATTTTTATTTATGGTAATGATTTTCTATTACACCAATGTGGTTTTCAGTCATTTTAACGACTCTTAGTGGTTTTAACCTGTTTTTTTGGTAAACTTGTTTTAATACGTTTTGTATATGTAGTAGTCTTGGTTCTCTTCATTTTATTTTCATTTGTTTAACACTGCTCTTAAAATTTATTCATTTGTAAATGTATGTTATGGTATGTAAAGTGCCTAGAGTAATTTTTAATTAATATTGGTGCTATATAAGCATATTTAATAATAATAATAATAACATTGGGTACACAAGACACAGGACAAAGACAAACAAAACAAAAAATAGAACACAGAAAACTAAAATAATGAGCAACACGCACCCACCAAAACACAGGGATGAACGCAGGTGCTCGTGAAGGGTAAGCAGTTCCTGCCTCTTATTGGACACTTGCTATGTGAAAGTCCTAAAATGATCTATGAAGTACCTGTTTAAATTCTTTGTTTGATTCATTAAAATTGTGAAATTCATTAAAACTGTTATGCCATTGATACATAGTCTCTAAAGAAAGTTTAACTAATATAAGCTTACCTTTACAAAATGCTAAATATATATCAACTTCGATATCTCGATAATCTTTAATAATCTACAACATACAATAAGCAAATATCAATTTAAAAAGAATATGACAAAATATCATTTAATCCAGAAACTAAATACAGCCATACCTTTCTCAATGACAAACCATTCAGTTTTAAAAATAGAATAAAAAAATCTCTCCCCCCCCAAAAAAAAATGTTGTGAAGGTGGCTTGGTACAACCAAATAAGCTGTATAGCGGTGGTTTCTCTAGAGACATGTTGGGAATTGTGCTTCCTAAACTCATCGAGTTTCGGCAAATCTTCATTTATTCCGATGTTAATCAGACAGTATCAAATGCTGACATAATATTGAAATCATATTTAATATATTACACACGGAAATAAAAACTTAAAATTCAATAAACTTACATTAGACAATGCTTTCACCCCCATGGAGTCAATAAAACTCCAAGTGGAACAGTCCAATATCACATATCTATAAGGTACTTCAGGAATGGTCAATGAAACTTCAGGTATGTCAGGTGTTAATTCTACACTACCATTATCAATGTCGGAAGATGAATTCTAACAAGAATAATAATATCAATAGTAAGTGATAAAATTGGAGTAACTGATAATACCAATTTATGATGTGCTAGCATGTGAGTTAATGAATTGAAGTAACATTTGTTTTTACTGGCAATACAACTACATATTTGTGCCTGTCCCTAAGCCAGGACCAAACCAAGACTAATGTATTGAGATGTGTAAATATACAATCAATAGAAACAAAATTCACCTCCAGATTTAGTAGGGTTCATGTTGATTGATCATTAGTTTTCTGTGTAGTGTTTTGTAGATTGTTGTTTGTCCTTTTTCTTTTGGCCTTAGAGTTGTATGTCCTTCTTCGAGATAGGGCTTCTGATTACGTCTTTGGTATCTTCAAACTCTACTTACAAGACGGTTAAAAGAAGTCATTACAATCAGCAATTACTAGAACCTCCCCCCCTCCCCCAAATAAAATAAAAATTAAATGCTTTAAATTTAAATAAAGTCACAATACTTACCCTTATGTTGTATTCTATTTCCAATAATCCTCTCTGCTTCTGTGCTTTCAGTTTTGCTTTTGAAATTCTATGTTTTAAATGGCGAGGATTCATAGTCAGCTTATACAGTGTATTACGGAAATGTTCAACACTAACAAAAAATATGGCATTTTCAAAACGGAATATTTTAATATTTGGAAACTCTTTGGCCTGCAAAGAAAAAGAAAAAAAAACATAAATAAATATGATTATTCAATATTCAATAGAAAATATCATTTTTCTTTCATAGCATATCACATTATTAAGAATAATCATTAGTATACTTATTCGTGCAATAATTTTCAGATATTGTTACATATGAATATAGAAACAAAATATGTTAGAGCAAAAAACTAAAATATATCCTAACTTTCTATTCTGCAAAATGGAGAACTATGTTCAATTGTCTATTCAAATACAGAGAACCTGTCTAAACCAAACTTCGTTCAGACCAGATTTATGTTCTGAATAGACAGACGTTCTGTTTATACATCTTATATTAACAAAGATTTTCTACTTTGGGACTTTATTTATAGTTCCTTTTATGCAGGATTCCAGTTTATGCAGAGTTCGCTTTAAACAGGTTTCACTTGAGTGATGACTGCCGATATAAATACAAATACCATATGTTGTGGTCATGACAGCTTTTTTAGTCCCCTACCGGCGAAAGCCAAAGGGGATTATAGTTTTAGGTTCCGTCCGTCCGTCACATTAAAATTTTAAGTTGTCCAGATTTTTTTTTGACGTACTTTGATATATTGACTTGATATTTGTTCAAATTTTAAGTTGTCCAGACTTTTTTTGGACGTCCTTTGAGATATTGACTTGATATTTGGTATGTGGCTATATCTCGATGAGTTATAGTTTAAGTTTGAATTTCGTTCTGGTCGAATGATTTTTGGCTGAGTTATGGCCCTTGAACTTGTATTTTTTGTTCAAATTTTAAGTTGTCCAGACTTTTTTTGGACGTCCTTTGAGATATTTACTTGATATTTGGTATGTGGCTATATCTCGATGAGTTACAGTTTAAGTTTGAATTTCGTTCTGGTCGAATGATTTTTGGCTGAGTTATGGCCCTTGAACTTGTATTGTTTGTTCAAATGTTTAGTTGTCCAGACTTTTTTTTTTACCTCCTATGAGATATTGACTTGATATTTGGTATGTGGCTATATCTAGATGAGTAACAGTTTAAGTTTGAATTTCGTTCTGGTCGAATGATTTTTGGCTGAGTTATGGCCCTTGAACTTGTATTTTTTGTTCTCTATTTTAAGTTGTCCGGACTTTTTTTTACATCCTTCGAGATATTGACTTGATATTTGGTATATAGCTATTTCTAGATGAGTTACAATGCTTGCTTTGCTCAATTTTGTGTCTCCTGCTGAACATTGCTCCAAGCATTCATTGTGGATACCTTCTCAGTGTTTCTAGTCTAGTGATGTAAGGTATACCTCCAACATTTAACTGATGGCAGTCACAAAAATATATAAAAAATGTAAAAATATAATACATGTAATATATTATTTGCTTTGTAATTGGTTTCCTCAACTGCTATCTGTCTGACATTCCACATCAATTACTAGTCAAGACTGTTTTTGGAAGTGATTTGAGACATTATTGAGTCGATATTTGCTGATTTATAGCTATATCTAGTTAAGTTAAGATAAAATTCAAATTTCTGTCTTTTTGAATTATATTTGCCAGAGTTTTGGCCCTTGAACTTGTAATTTAAAATCTAGTCACTGCATGGTGATACTTCTAATATTTTAGGTCCTCTGATTTTTGCGGCCGGTAGGGGACAATATATTGCTATGTGCAATACTCTCAGAATTCTTTTTTTTTTTTATCAATGGACCTACAGTAAAAGGTTAATCAAAACGTGAGATATTTATTATTAACATACTTACTTCTTTATATACAGACACATCTCTATAAATATCTGTTTCAGGAATCTGACCTAAAACACATGCATAAGGCCTGAAAATAGCAAGAAAAAAAAAATTATTAGCTTACAAGTAATCATATGACACACAATAAAGTACATCATTATCTAAACGTGTAAATTATATCTCTATACTTGATTAAAAACCAGATCTAATGCTGTAAGAAGTACCAGAAATCAAAGTTTATCCTAAAACTTATGATAGATGAGAGATAAAGAAAATCATGAATTACTAGTCAAGACTGTTTTTGGAAGTGATTTGAGATATTATTGAGTCGATATTTGCTGATTTATAGCTATATTTAGTTTATCTTGCACTAATTGTACATACAGCACGTTTGTTTTGTTTATTTCTTTTGGATTACCACTGTAAATAGATGTCTTTGCACCTACGCATGCCATTCAAAAGTTTTGAGTACTCAGAGATTGAGTTTAACAACTATATCTATGAAGATGAAGATCTCCCTTTTACCATATCTTTAATATTCATTTCAAATCTGAATTTCATTCACACAGAAAAAAACAAAATCACAGCAAATCTTTACATTTACCATTTCATGAGGCAGAAATATCCTAAATAGTTTTAAACTTGGTTTTAGAAATTTTTCAAATTTAATAATTTCTTCAAGAAATAATCATTTTGCATTGTTACCTATACTACTGTCCATAAGAATAAGAATAAGAATATTTATTATTCCAATCAATGGGCCCACAATAGGGGCAAACAAATTGCATACATTGATTATTGTCATTGGAGGCAATTATACATATATATATAAATATACAATGTTTCTTGTCGTGTTCAGAGCCTTAAATTTTTTAATTAATAATATAAACATAAAGAGAAAAAATATTTCAGTATCATAAACCCTGTTTCAGTTTTCTTGTCTCAAGGCACTCTATTATATATTTTCCAAAAATATGAATTATTGAATGATCTTCATTGGTAAATAAATAATAGAATTTTGATATATCTGACATATTATTGAAATTAGAACATAATTCTGAAATTTTCTGAAAACAAATCTTTCTACTATTATTATATATGGGGCAATCGATTAAAAAATGATATTCATCCTCAATTTTTTGTGTTATGCACAGTTTACATAATCATTCTTCGGTTTCCAAGTTTTTATATCTACCAATTTCAATCATAAGAGGATGTGCACTAATTCTGATTTTACAAATTGCCTGTCTTATTTTGAAATCATTAAGAAATGTATATTTTTCTCTAATAAAATGTTCCTTGAATGTAAAATATGTACGGAGTTTTCCCTTTTTGTCTTCATTTATACATTTTTTTTTAAATTATACCAATAACTAAGAAAACTATCACATAAATTTTTTTTCACATTGTTACATAGAGTGCCTACATAGACATTAACATTTGATATATTCATCTTATTTAATATTAGTAATATACTAGAATACCATGTATTTGTTTGACATCAATTCAATTCCTTATTACAAACAAAAGCATCATAAAGTAAACCTTCTGATAAATTATTAAGCCTGTGAAAATACTTCAACATTGACAGAATTACTGAGAATGTCCATATGAATGATATATTATTTACCTTTGAACTCTAAAAACAATAGTCAATATACCAATAATGACCCCAGCAAGAAGTCCATAGTCAACATCTAATATTACTGTAGCTAAAAATGTGGATAACCATATAAACTGAAATAAAGAAAAATACAGTCACTTCAATTAATCAGTTACCTGTATTAAGGGGCACCTTTTCTTGTTCTGTGATAGAAAATTTCATATGAATTGAACATCTTTTAAGAGGCTACCTGTCTTATAAGGTCACTTTATCTTTTTCCAAAAGACGACCTCTTAATACAGGTTTGACTGTATACAAAATTAAAGATGTTATTATTCTAAGAACTAAATGTAGGTCCTTCCACGTATTATTATTTTGTACAAATTTATTGGGAAAAAAAATATTTGACACTTTAAAACAAAAATAGAAGAATAACAGACTGAGAGACAACAAATGCTAATAAGCTAAATTAAATTTTTGTGTGTTTCTGCAAGAATATTCAAAACTCAAATACTTTGTAGAGAAAGGAAGAACTATTTTTTTTTTCATTTTGGCAACAGTTAATTCCATGTAATAAACAAATGTAAAGAAATCTTTCTTGTTATGACTTATGGTTCTTGAGTTTTGATGATACTACCTTAGATTTTCAATTATAACTTAAATTAAGATGTCATTGCATTTCTTAAACACATGAGACAAAACTGTAAAATTTATTTTGATATGTTTCAGTTTAATAATTCTAACAGGGGAAGTAACTCTTTATAATACAGCAGGTACTAAATGTCACAAACTTTTTTGTAAGACATTTATAAATAACTATAAGTATCAATAGATGAGTTAGGATCCCATTCATTGGTTTAACCCTGCCACAAGCGAGGATCTGGATTTCCAACACCATATGTAGTGGTTCTTTTTTTAGCATAATTGTTTTAGATGAGAGGTGGTTGTTCAGTAAACTTTCTTCTCATAATTGTAGTGTTATAATTTTAGCTAGTATTATTGTAACCAATATTTCATTGAAATTTCTCTCAGAGTTTACTCCCAGTATATAAATACTTACAAAATCTATTTTTGAAAGCTTCCATAATTTAGGCAGCTCAAAAAATTGTCTAAACATCCCCTGCAAAGCTACAATAATTATAGATGCCAAAATGCACTGAAAATAAAGAAACAAAAATAATTACAATGTATATATATATATATAAACGTAATACATGTACATGCAATGGTGAGAAGATGTCCATTTCTTTTATCAAAGTTTAATAATTATACAAATCAGCACTGCTTGACAGAGACGCTCCATACAAATATGGTTCATTTGAGAAAGTTATGTGTTGCCTGTTCCCCACTGATGTGCAATACGACAAAGTGAATAAAGGGATACACTAGACACAGCATGATACAATAACAGCAAGTTAATAAAGGGATACACTAGACACAGCATGATACAACAACAGCAAGTTAATAAAGGGATACACTAGACACAGCATGATACAACAACAGCAAGTTAATAAAGGGATACACTAGACACAGCACGATACAACAACAGCAAGTTAATAAAGGGATACACTAGACACAGCATGATACAACAACAGCAAGTTAATAAAGGGATACACTAGACACAGCATGATACAACAACAGCAAGTTAATAAAGGGATACACTAGACACA
>MJUT01048838.1:130984-159193 GCA_002080005.1 Gigantidas platifrons
TGTGAAAAATATGGCAATGTATAAATCTTTTCATTACTTTATTGAAAATTTCAATTTTATTTCTTCCGATGGTGGCAGAAACATCACAAGTGGTTAATTTTTATGGAAACGTCCAACCCGCTGGTCCCAACGTACCATTTTTTTTTATCTCCGTAAACAATTCCAATAAGGTACAAGCTTCGGAGAAGCCCCCTATTATGTTTCCTGGTAAAACTGGCAAACATTTGTGCCGAATTTGCACAGAAACGATTGACATTTTGTCTAAATGTCAAACGGAAACACGTTTTTTATTTATACATTGTCATAACGATGCTTTAAATCTTTCTCATTTAAGCATCATGCGTTTTAAAGCGTTTCACCGACCACGCGATATAAGAGAAAAACGGATGCGATTGTTTTTTCCGTACGGACAGCGCTACCGCATTAAAATTATTTTTTTTACTATTTTTGCAATAAAATCGGCAATGCGGCAACTAATTTCCACATGCGGGCGGGCCTGAGAACCAAGAAATTAACTTTGTATGGCCTTACATACATCAAAGATCGCCGATAATCCGTTATTTTTTTTGTTTTTAAAATTGACCAAATAATTAATGATCGTGATTAAACTACAAACAATGCCTTTTATTTAGTGATGAAATAGCATCCAAGCCATGCAATCATAACAGATTGTTGTAATTTTTTGTTAATCGGATTTAACTTCACCTGGGAGCAATCAAGCTAATTAGACTTGACATAAAAATTGACAAATACATTTTATTGTTCCTTTCTTTTTATTTCAATCACTATAATTTTGTGTAAACACGGTCTGGCAGTCTAATTATACACTAAGTAATTATGACATGACACCTTTGATCTGCACACCTACATTGAAATAGTATTGTGATTATTGATTATTTTACACATGACTAAACGTTTATATTTAGCCCAGTTTATTTTCGTATCTATCAAAGGTAAATATTGTATTTACAAGTACAAAACAAAACTGCACTAGACAGTTTTAATTCTTCAATAATTAAAACATAGTAGATGCACTTAATTATTTTGTGGAATAATGTCCAAACAATTTAAGAAATATTTAACTTTGCATGTTGACAATAGTAAAAAAAAAACATGGCGGACATGTGATTTCCCAGTCTGAGAAAGAGTGAAACACATTGTTCTTGTTTATAATGTGCACCCCTCCTCCAAAATAAAGAATCTGGGCAAAATCCTGCGCATTATGCACCAGTAATTACGGTAGATTCAATTCCTGATTTTTCTTCACATCTCTTATAAAAAAATTCATTGTTTATCTTAAATTTATTAATTTAATGACCCTTCATAAAAAGAGATGAAATATTACTACCATGATGTTAAGCACCAATCAATCGAAACAATGTTGTTGAATGTGACAGTTGAAGTCAATGAATTTACTTCAAAATATCCATGTATCCGAGCTATCAAGGATAAATGAAGCTGAATGCAACTATAAACAATCATTTATTTTACTTCATGTTATCCAGGAAATATTTTTATCCATATTCGAGATAACAAGCTTTGATTGCATTATCTTCCAAATGTCTTAAATTGCCAAAAAAACTAATATCACATGATTTATAATGTGAAGGTGTGATTGTTCGATGCCAAAAGAGCATTTTTTTCAACTATACCACTGCGAGAACAAATTGCATTCAATGAGATAATGATGATGTCCGCTTTCTACCACACCAACATGCTTCATATGATTTATATAGTGCTATCTCATTCTAACAATATTCGGCATGTTGATGTGTCACTCAACTCGGATACATTATCCTGATTCTTAGCCATCCCGTCATTGTTCTTACTTCTTAATGCTGTGTGCTTAGCAGAGAAAAAGCACAGTCAAATTTGCATAGTCTTTTGTTGGAACCAACCATTACATCATTGATGTTATTCATAACTTATAAAAGAAACCGTATACCGGTACAACAGGATATAGAAAATTAAATCAGGTAGCAATCTTACCTGAGTTTTACCACCAACATTTTCCTGAACAAGACTTCTTGATAAAGATGCTGATGAGACAAAAGCTGAGAAGAAAGAACTAACTATATTACAGGCTGCATAGGCTATCAATTCCTACAATTGAAGAAAAAAACTATTGTTAACATCCGTGTTCATTTTACTTAATGTTATATTGGCTAGTAATGTATTGTAAAAAAGGTACAAAACCGAAAACTAGTCGTTTAATCTTTGCCAAGCTTGCCCATTCCTCATAATTAATAGCTAGTATGGGAGTGCCGTGGCAATAAAATAAACTGACAAATTCAATTGAGTTTCTAAATGATTACTCAATCAGTTTATGATCACAATTACCATTTAAGTAAAAAATGTATTTATAATACATAAAATCATAAAAATTTATACAAGTTAGATCTTATATTATATACAAAATATGATTAATTCAGAGTCTTTAGCTTCATTTACAAAAAAAAAAATCTATAGTCTGTGATGACAAAAGAGACCAAGTCCACACATTGAATTAAAAAAGATGGTAATATTTGAATAAAATGGGAGGTGTATGTACATCTTCAATGTGTGTGCAATCATTGTGCAAAGTTTAAATAATGTTGAATGAAAACTGTAACAGTAACAGATTACACAATCAAGGTACCCTCTACAGCATGCAATGACAAAACTGATTAAGTTTAACATACAAGAATCTTTTTTTCAAATATCCGTCTGAAATAAGAGGTGCACGTCACATCTTCACTGTGTGTACACGACATTGAACTAAGATTGAATAATGTTGAATGAAAGCTGTTGCAGTTACAGATTTCATATTGTTGAGAGTGTGTTAAACAATAATAACCCTACCCTCCCCCCCCCCCCCCAGATTTCATCAACTCTGTACCCCAGGTAAATAGGATATACAGACAGATGGAGAACACTGGCAATGCAGGTAAAACTACTGTTATTTTACAATATGAACAAGTAAATAAATTAAACACAGAATAAAGCCAATTTGCACCATCTGTTACACCATTAACAGACAGAATAATCCCTAGTTTTGTGTCTCTCCTTTTCATTACTACACAATTTAATCTAAGTTACTATCAATTTATTAAATAGGGTTTGGGATTATGGTGTTTAATGCCACTTTCAACAATATTTCAGTCATATCGTGGTGGTCAGTTCTATTGGTGGACGAAACCAGAGTACCCGGAGAAAACCACTGACCTGTTGCAAGTCACTGACAAACTTTATCACATACATGTAATGTAAATTTATTAAAATATGGTTCATAATTATACTTAATACATATCACAGTTTAATATATATATATGTATAATTTTTACCTGATTTGAGTTAATCTCATAATCATAGTTTTTAGCCAATATTTTGCCCATGGACACAGAAATGGCAAAGACAACAATACTGATGGCAAAAGCATCTGCTATTACATCTGGTATCATGGAAAAATTTGGAGCTTTTGGGATTGGCATCCTAAAAATAGACAAAAACTGTACTTAATATTTAGTATTTTATAGGTTAATTATGCTGAAATAGGAAATAATTATAAAAGGACAAATGTAAAAAAAATCTCCTTCATTTCAATGTATGTTAAATTCCCCCAAAAAATCATGAAAATCCAACTGAGCGTGTTGGTCTAGTACAAAGTGGATCTCATCATCATTTCATTGAAAATTAAGTTGTTCTCGCAATGATATAACTGAAAAATTGCTGAGTTGACATTAAATATAGTATAACTAATCGTAGATTTTGAATATCAAAATAAGACCACGAGTGACCGAAGTACGCATAAGGATTAAACAAGTGGGTGGAACTTGTTCCGTCCATGAGTTTAATCGTTAATGCGTATTCGATCACGAGTGGTCTTATTTTGATATTCAAAATGTATGATTTAGTTATACTGTTTATTATATAAACTTTCAAAATTTCTTATATATTATTTTTTTTATTTGCATATTTGATTGCACGCGTGTGAATCTACGAGCAATGATACTACAGGGTTCAGTTAGAAGGATCTGCCATCTTGAAAATGTGAAATCCTATTTTTCATATTTACAACAATGTACAAAAATAATTAAAATGCTTACCTTGAAAGCTTATTTTAGTTAAATTAAATCACAATTGAAGTGCATACGAAGCCAAATAGCGTCTATTCTTTACGCTTCAAACTGCAAGTCAATGACGTCATCTTGGTTATGTGCCAAAGTCATCAATAACATTTCGCAGAATTTTTTCAGCTTACAATCGTATGTGTATTCACCGTTGCACAACAAGGGACGTAACCATCACACTTATAGTTTTGCAAAAGTAGTTCCGGCGGGAAAAAACTGATATTTCACGGATAAATCCCCATAATTCACACCTATCTATATAATAAACAACCATCATTCACTCCAAAAAATCAGTGTGTTAGACTCAACAATTACTGTTAGATCCAATATATTGGTATGTTAGATAGAATTATATATTCAATTTCATATGAAATGAAAATTAATTGTCACTTCTTATTGTCTAAAATATGACATAGTATAAACAATCATAATTATATAAGTCAATTAGGTTACCTCCCCTTGTTGTTAATATTAAGTTTTCAGAGTAAGTCCTGCAGACTATAATGTCTGTATATTACATGTAATCAATTACCTTTAATATCAATGTTTTTGTTTGTTACGTCTGTATGTTAATTGTATGTATCATAATTTACACAGCCCAAAATACTGGTTTAATAAAATGTTTGATTTGTTTAGACTATACATTTACAAGTTCTGTACATGTACATCACAACCCTCCATATTTTTTGTCTATGTCATGTCATTATATTTATCAATGCCAGTAATTTGAGGGGAAGACAAAAATCTGTCATAATTATTTTTCTCATAAATTTTCTAAATATTTAATTTTCATATTTTTTTTTATGTAGGATTATCTCCCTTGTTATTGACTTTATTTTGTAAATAGGCATTTCAATATCACAGATGATTTAAACGTCAATTAAAAATTATAGATATGTTATAAAGTAAATATAGTTCATGATTTTCTGATGATATTCAATATTATAAGGTCATTTATAATAAAATTTGCAAATCTAATATTTTTATAATACCTGAACAATGTTTTGTTTACATTTTAACTACTCTAATCATGTCCACATTTAGATATCTTCATATGACGTCAAAATCAATTGTGGGAACGGCCTACCCCAGTGGGGAGGCAGATAGTAAAATTCTAGAAAAATTATTTTGGGAAACAGTCTACACATGTGGGAGGCCAATAATATAATACATATGTATATGTAAAGACAGTTGTAAGGGCTTATCAAAAGTGTTTTAAAATGATCACATGACTATGCAGATTACTCTGCCATTTGACACACAGACAGTGAGTAGAGTAATCAAAGTGTAAACAACTGTGGGATCACCTGTTTTCCCTAAAATAGCTTACCCAACAGGAATATCTCCTACTTGTGTCACATGATATTGGCTATTTAGATCGGCAACAAGTGAAATAAGTGTCCCCAAAACAACCTAAAATTAAATAATAATAATCTAAATACAGTTTTATTAAAGTTACAATTATATTTTACATTCAAAATGTTGATTTGGTCAAGCTGTGTTGTCTATTTCAATTTCTTCTTGACTATGCTGTAAATTTCAACCAATGAACGACAGGATAACAGGAATTCATTTTCTGTGATAAACATGATTATTTCCCTTTTGTACAAAGATAACAAAAATGCATCATTACATTAAGTTTGGTTTAGTTGTAAGGGTTTCACTCAATATACATATTTTGCTAACAGATAGTGATTTATGTATAGAAATTTATTTATAAGACATAGACATGTAATTAATATTTTATAGTACTTGGTTCCTTGGTGTAAAACATACATCCCAAAACCTCCACTTCAACAAGGTATCTGCATTAAACCTTTAAATCTTATGGGGTTGTTTTTCTTATCTACAAATAACTATCAAAATTTCCGCTATCTAAAATGGAATTTGATTTGGAATAATGTATTTATGAACTGATTTGTGATGAAACCGATCTGAAAGGAAAAATGCTGTAATGATAAACGGTGGAAATATATCTATGGGGTTAGTGTTATGGTGTTGAATGCCACTTTCAACAATATTTCAGTTACCGGTGTATCATGGCTGTCAGTTTTATTGGTGGAGGAAACAGGAGTACCCAGATAAAACCACCAACCTGCCGCAAGTCACTGACAAACTTTACCACACAAATTGTATTGAGTACACTTCACCTGAGCGAGATTCAAACTCACAACGTTAATGGTGATAGGCATTGATTGCATATACAGGTAGCTGTAAATCTACCATACGATCACGACCACGACGGCCCTGGATATATATCTATATATACTTACTGCTATTAATTCAACAGGGACAGGCATCTTTAATTTTGGTTTGATTTTAGGATTCTGGTTGACATATGTTTTGATTGTATACAGGAAAACCATACAAACAACAGAAGCAATCAACGTGACAGGATTTGTACGTGGTATGTTGGTGAAGAAATCACGGTACGTCTGAAGAAAAAACAACATTTTAATCTATTATCAGTACAGACTAAACAACATACAAACAACAGAAGCAATCAACGTTACAGGATTTGTACGTGGTATGTTGGTGAAGAAATCACCATACGTCTGAAGAAAAAACAACATTTTAATCTATAATCAGTACAGACTAAACAACATACAAACAACAGAAGCAATCAACGTGACAGGATTTGTACCTGGTATGTTGGTGAAGAAATCACAGTATGTCTGAAGAAAAAACAACATTTTAATCTATAATCAGTACAGACTAAACAACATACATGTAAAAACAACAGAAGCAATCAACGTTACAGGATTTGTATCTGGTAAATTGTTGGTGAAGAAATCACAGTATGTCTAAAAAAAACAACAAAATTTAATCTATAATCATTACAGACTGTTACTTATATAAAGATTTTTTATTCATGTAAACAACTAAAATTCCAAAGTCATCTACATATGGTTACCTTGATTATCAAAATAATTAACAAAGCATAAATTATATACACCTCGCCAAAAGTTAAGCAACACCCGATTATTTTTAAGTAATATTTTTTCACGGAATAAACAAATAACCAAAACATCTATTAAATGGACTGGGTTTATGATTTTATTAAACAAGTAAATGCATTCTATGTACAAATTATAAATTTGGACATTTTAAAGCTTGTTTAGAAGAGTAATACTCAGGGGGAAAATGTGTGTAAAATGGCAGTAAAAAAAATAAAAAAAAGTTTCACCTAAATCTGATATTTGTAACAAAATTGTTTGCATGTTTACAACAAATCATGTTTAGAACTCGAAATTGACAATTTAAGACTACATTTCAATACAAGTGTGGTCAGTAAAGCGTGTAACCTCCACTCTTCCGGAAAAGTTTGTCAACACGTCGTCTCATGCTTTGAACAAGATGGCGTAAAGTTCTCAAGGGTATACTTTGCCATTCCTGCACCAAAGCATCACACAATTCTTGGTAATTCTGACATGCTGGAACCCGATCATTGATTTTCCATCCAATACCATCCCATAAATGTTCAATAGGGTTCATATCCGGTGACATTGCTGGCCATGCAATACTGTCAATTGACACCTGACGCAAATAATCACTAACGATCCGTGTCCTGTGTGGTCTAGCATTATCGTCCATGAATAGTGGTCTTGTTGCAAGACGATGATTGTCAAAATGAGGCACAATGATATCCCGGATGATGTTGTTGCGATATTTTTTACCTGTCATGGTACCGTTCAGAACGCAGAGGTCCATTTTGCAGTCGAAAGAAAAACAACCACACACAGTGACACATCCGCCACCAAAAGCTGTTGTCCCTTAGATGTGTTGTTCCCTATATGCTGTATTCTTTGGTCGCCACATGCAGCCATCAATATGGTGTAGAAGGAACCTACTCTCGTCTGACCAATGAACTCTACACCATTGCCTCAAATTTCAATTACGATGGTCACGTTGACCACTGGTGTCGAGCATGACGATGTCTTCGAGTCAACAAAGGTCTTTTGATTGCTCTTCGGACTTTTAAACGTGCGTAATTGAGTCTGCGGCTAACAGTTCGTACACTCACACAGCCATGAATCGCCCAGTTGTCGCGTAATCGACGTGCCGTCAAAAATGGACGACGACGAGCTGATTGCAATAGTGCTTTGTCATCTCTGGGTTATATTTACGTGGCCTACCAGAACGATCACGTTCTTTACCGGTCCTTGCTTCTCTATGGCACTTCAAAAGCCTGGATATAACATTGTGTGACACCCCAAACTGATCGGCAATTCTGCGCAGACTCAATCCAGTATTTCCCATGCCAATGACTTGCCATTTCTGTTCAAGTGTTAAGTTACGTCTGGGCATCATCAAAATGTGAATATGAATGGTATACACCGATAACAACAGCACATAAAGAAAATTAAATCGCTAGGTGAAAATTTACCTGTCAATTAAGAATAGATAAAAGAATAATATGGTAACAAAAAAAACAACAAATTTAATTTTAAAACAAAAAATATTAGCAAATTGATATAGGTGTTCATTAACTTTTGGCGAGGTGTATATACAGTTGACTCTCGTTATCTCGAATTCGATGGGACCATGGAAAAAATTCGAGTCAACCGTAGTTCGACTCAAGAGGAGCTACGAAAACCGAAGTGTAGTTTGTTTAATGACGAAAGGGAGACAACTCGAGTGAAATTTTGAAGAGCTAACACCAGCATCGCATGTCCCGATTCTCGGAATGATTTAAAATTTATTCGATGTTTTTGTTGCTTTTTTTTTTTCTCTGTTAAATTCTTTGAATCTTGTGGAACGACTGATAACTTCTAGATATCTTTTTTGTATGCATGATTATGTTTTTCAGCTGTTGCTTTGTCATTAAACTTCACCCATCATGACGTATTTTTCTTTGTGCAATATTTATAATAAATTGTGTGTTTTTATGATTCAATAAAGTGTAAAAAAATTCCCCTTTTATTACAACTGTTAATTAAGAGTAACAATTTTTTCAAATCTCTCAAAATTGAGAAATTATAATCAAAATTAATTTCCGACAATAGATAAAACACTTCCGTTGTGTACTTTTTATAATCATTGATGTATGCCGACCCAAACGCACTTATATATTATGAATCGATAATTTTTGATTGTACACATCTAACTTGTGTCATAATACCAAGCCAATTATTTAATTAATTTGACAGATTGTGAAATAAACATGTGAAATAACCTAAGGTAAAAATGTCAAAGCGAATGACCGGATGATTCACCTGTGATCCGATTTTAATCCCAAGGTAATACACATGTTTTGACAGGTAAATTCGACTTAACGAATGTAAATAATATGGCTTTCTACATCTCGGGACCAAAACTTTTATTCGAGACAACCGAAATTTCAACTCATCCGAATTCGACTCAACAGGAGTCCAATTACATATATTTATACACAACAAAGTTCGGGACTTCGATAAAAATTTGACTCAACCGGAAATTCGAGTCAACCAAGTTCGAGACAATGAGAGTCAACTGTATACAAAAAAAAACATAAAAAAAATCTCAGGGCTGTTCCATTTAAATATACCTGGGAGGGGGGAATGCCACTTATTTCAGACCCCCACCAATAGAAAAAAAACCCCACCCAACATAAAAAAAAATATGGTTTCAACCCCACAACCAACAGAAAAATAAAAAAAAATGGCATTCCCCACCTCCCAGGTAGACTTAAATGGAACAGCCCTCATTGATTTTCAATCGTAATATATTTTTTAAAGAAATAAAAAGGATAACTTTTCAGATTCTGTTTTTTTTCAAAGTTCATCATCAAAACCTCAGGGCTATAATAGATATAATATCTGTCTTGATCTTCACAACTGTCATTATTGTATACAAATCACTTTGTGAGGATCACAATATCTTTTAATATTGATACCACAAATGTGATTGTATCTTGACTGGTAAATATATATCAAGTTGTAACAATTGTAAGTCTACCCAAAAAGAGTCCGATACTTACATAAATCAATTTTAGAGGACCACTATATCTGTTTGTACTGATACCAAAAACATGTGTAATCTGACTGGTAAATACGTGACAAGCAGCCCCTGTTGTAAATCCACTGACTAAAGGGTCTGATAAGTAGGTAGTAATAAAGCCAAGCTGTGCTATCCCCATTACTAGCTGTAAAATAATAAGACAAAAACTTCATAAAGTGAAGGTATAGACAGATTGAATGTTCAATAATATTTCAGACATATGGTGGCAACCAGATTTAGACTATCGGTACAGTAGTCCCATTCTTATAAGCCCCTCCCACCAAAGGTCACCCCTTCTGATCAGGCCAGATTTCAGATGCACTGAGATAGTAATATACAGTGGAACTTGTGCATCCGACACCTGAGTTTTCCGACATCCTGTGACATCTGACAAAAATTTATGGTCCCAAAGTATTTCTGTTGATTAGAATAAAACCTGAGTATTCTGACATCCTGTACAATGCGACACATTTCCCTGGTTCCTTGGTGTGTTAGATTAGACAGGTTCGGACATCCTGTACAATGCGACACATTTCCCTGGTTCCTTGGTGTGTCAGATTAGACAGGTTCTGACATCCTGTACAATGCAACACATTTCCCTGGTTCCTTGGTGTGTCAGATTAGACAGGTTCTGACATCCTGTACAATGCGACACATTTCCCTGGTTCCTTGGTGTGTCAGATTAGACAGGTTCTGACATCCTGTACAATGTGACACATTTCCCTGGTTCCTTGGTGTGTCAGTTTCCACTGTAGTACTACATTTTGTCCCCTGAAGAGAGATTACCCCTTTTTATAAGGCTACTTTTTCATTGCAGAAGGAGTGGCTTTATAAGAGGGGGGACAACTGTACCAAGCTTCAGTAAGTCTAGTCAAATATGTCTTATATGACCTTCCAAGGAATCATTAACAAAGGGTCACATAAAGATAGGTGGTCGCTATAATTTTATATAGGCTTAAATAATATGAAATGCACTGTGAATGGAAATTAGAATAAAGTCATATAATACAATTTATTGTATATTCAGGCACTCACTAAAGTAGGTCTGACTGCACATTTGTCACTTAAGATGACCACATCTTGTGGGGTCTACACATGTAAAGATAATGTACTTCAACATATGATTAATCAGTTTAACCATGTTAAGCATCAAATGTACTTCAACACATGATTAATCAGTTTAACCATGCTAGGCCATAAAAAGTTAATTTCTTGGTTCTCAGGCCCTCCCGCATGTGGAAATTCGTCGCCGCATTGCTGATTTTATTGCAAAAATAGTAAAAAAAAAATTTTTAATGCGGTAGCGCTGTCCGTACGGAAAAAACAACCGCATCCGTTTTTTCTCTTATATCGCGTGGTCGGTGAAACGCTTTAAAACGCATCATGCTTAAATGAGATTTAAAGCATCGCTATGACAATGTATAAATAAAAAACGTGTTTCCGTTTGACATTTAGACAAAATGTCAATCGTTTCTGTGCAAATTCGGCACAAATGTTTGCCAGTTTTACCAGGGAACATAATAGGGGGCTTCTCCGAAGCTTGTACCTTATTGGAATTGTTTACGGAGATAAAAAATGGTACGTTGGGACCAGCGGATTGGACGTTTCCATAAAAATTAACCACTTGTGATGTTTCTGCCACCATCGGAAGAAATAAAATTGAAATTTTCAATAAAGTAATGAAAAGATTTATACATTGCCATATTTTTCACAAAAAAAAAGAAAAAGAAAAAATGCCTCCCTCATCACTTTTTACAGCAGTAAAAGGATAAAAAAAAAATGCTGCCCTCCCTCATCAATTTTGACAAAAAAGGGCCTGAGAACCAAGTAATTAATTTTGCATGTTAAGCATCAAATGTACTTCAACACATGATTAATCAGTTTAACCATGTTAAGCATCATAACACCCAAAGAGAAGGGATAAAAAATAAATGATGATGTGGAAAAGACAACATCTGATACAAAGATAATTTATTACAATAAAAAGTGGCAGGGCTAAAATAACGGAAACATTATTATCAGCCACTAACCTGTATAATTCCAACCATTAGAGTAACTGCCATGGCAATTTGTAATTTGACTTCTTTATCACATTCACCAGTGCTGCTGGATGTCGTCGTGTTTGTTCCATTATTATTCTGATGGGTAAATATGGTGTCGTTACAACCATGAGTGCCACTGTACTTCGTAAAACCTTTATCAACGGCTGACCCAACCATCAGACAGGCTACAGCAAATGTACCTTGAAAATAAAAGAGATTTAGGTGCCGTTACTATTAGATACTAATATGATGATTTATAAATCCTTACCCCAAAAAAAATTATTGACTTTGAAACAAACCAAAAAAAAAAAAAAAAAAAAAAAAATAGGATACAGAGTCTGTGATCGCTCATCATGTTAGTCAAAATGTTGTCGTTTGAAAGTAAATTGCAAGAACAAACTTGACCTGTATATTATCCATATCAAGCTACTTTTAAAATTCTAAGTTGTTTCAATAACTAGCTGGACTTAAGATATCATACAGGAACCAACAAGTGTAGTGTATGTGAAATATTTTGCCCCAAAAAATATTTTATGCATAATTAAGGAGCATAATTCTGTAACGATATATAGAAGTCAGATATCTCAAAATCAAGTCTGACCTGTATTTTATCAATCTTCAAGTACATACAAAATATTAGTCAAAAGGAATTTGTGAAACTTAAGATAATGTCCTAAAATACCTTAAAAAAACATTTTACGCATAAATAAGGGGTCTACCTCTGAAACGATAAAAGTCAGATACCTCAAAATCTAGCTTGACCTGTATTTTATTAATCTAAATGTAATACCGAAATATTCGTTAAATCGGATGTAAGAAACTTAAGATGATGTCGGAAGCATTAAAGTTATATAATCAGCTGCACCTGTCATCTAGGATAATTGAGGAGGTCAACAGACATACTTTTGAAAAGGGACTACCAAAAACAAAACAAAATTTGGATTAATTTTGGTTTCATTCCATCCAGTGGTTTAGAAGAAGAAGATTTAAAAAGATTTCCAATTTTTCAACCATTCTGAAGCTATGATAGCTAGTATTGTATATTGGATGTAGGGCATGGTCACTGGACACAATTTTCAAAGAGGACCATCCAAGGAGCATCACATTCCTTTGGTTCAATTTGTACAAGTGATTATTGAGAAGATTAAAATGTAAAAAGTTAATGGACGATAGACGCAGGACGCCAAATGATGGGAAAAGCTCACTTCAGCCTTATTTGTCTCTGGGAAGTAAGTTAGATAGTTTACAAGGTTTTTAATTCTGAGTAATTAGCATTATTTTCAATAAACATTATCTGTAGTTTTTAATAATTAACAATAATCATTTAAAAGAGAAAAAAAAACAGTTAGATGAAACTCTAGAAATCATCTGGAATAAATTTATTTTTGGAATTTTTCACATTTCGAGGATAAATGGCAACATTTCAAAAATTACACTTGATCTATATTTTGTCAGAAGTATTGATCCTCCATAAATAGAATGAAGAAATCTGGGATATCTTCCAATTCAGTATTTCTATTTATATTTTCAAGGGACATATCTTACGATTCTAATATTGTCAAAATAAATGGAAAATTATCTGTACCGGTATTTTATTATAAGAATCAGTTATGCAAAGAAAATCACCATCTGCCTCAATTTAATCTAAGGATGTCAAACAGAAAAATCATTCAAGATTGGTCAAAGGTACATAACTCTGAAATGATATACAGTCAAACATGTATTAAGAGGTTATCTTTAGGACAAAGAAAATGTGGCCTTGTAATTAAGACAGGTGATCTCTTATAAGAGGTTCAATTCATATAAAATTTTCTATGACAGGACAAGAAAAGGGTGACTTTTTAATACAGGTGACTACTTAATAGAGGTTACTGCATGAAGAACTTGACTGTATGACAAAAAAAGTTATTAATTGAACTTGATCTCTGTTATGTTATTAGGAAAGTGATATAAATCAAAGTTATCATTAGAAATCCATAAATTTGAGCATTTTTATCATGTTCAAATTAAGGGGTATAATTCTAAAAAAAGTAAAGGTCACTGTCCTAGTGTAGACTGTGGAGTCAAAACTGAACTTTATCTGTAGGACTATCTGATAATAATCAACAATCATGTAATTAAAAGAAGAATGTTTTTTCTTCAAACAATGAAATAATTATATATTAAACAGTTATCTGTACTTGACCTACAGTAGTAAGTGCATGCTATACTTAAGTGTAAGATTTGACTATTTACTTATGCTGATATGTACATGTACATGTATCTAGATATCACAGGGGAAACAACTTATTTAGGTTACAATGAAAGACAATGTTCCAATGTCCAATAAAACATCAAAAACAAAAATATATTTATATCATAATTTACTCTCAATAAACTGTGGTTGATATTTTTGACCATCAATATATTCTAATGTAAGAAATTAATATGTAGTGAAACCTGTCTAAACGGAACCCTAATGAAACAGAATACTGTATATAACAAACTGTAAACAAACTCCCATCATACGAAATGTTTGTTAATTTAATCTGTATAAACCAAACACCTGTCTATTGCAAACATAATAGCTGGTCCCAAGGAGGTTTGACTTAGACAGGTACTGTATCACTCTACTTTCTTTATGTTACTAGTTAAGTTGTCAGCCATATAACATTAAACAATAGCTAGGGGAGATAATTCATCTTGGAACCTGCAATAATTCTACTTATCAATCAACTGACTATGATATACATGTAATAGAGAAATGACAGACTCCATTTGATGAATACAATAACCAGTAACCAAAACCTCCCATAACAACTCAATCCTTTATTGTGTACCAAGGATCACTGTGCTAAAATTTTAGAAAGATCTAGAACAAAAGGTATTGCATGGAATTGTGTCTACAGACAGACAATAGTGACAGAACCAAAAACAAGAAATGACCGTAAACTTTTGGGATTAGGTAATGGTGTTTAACGCCACTTTCGGCAATATTTCAATTATACTTGGAGTAAACCATAAGTCGCTGTAAAGCTTCGTAAACATTTGCGGTCGTATAAAAATCAGAGAATACTTTGGTAAATTTTTCAATGCAGTAAATATCTTACCCATAGAAACATGTCTTGACGATCCAAAGAAGAAATAGACAATGACAGGAAAGAATGATACATACAGTCCATAGACTGGATCTAGTCCTGTTAACATACCATAGGCCATACCTGTAATCAATAGAGACATATCTTTACAAACAAACATCTTCTGAAGAACACAAAAAATATTACCGGTACATCTTTTTTTAAGTATGAAATTCAAAATGCCTCTCAGGAAAATTGTTTTTTATGTATGCAGTAATTCATTTCGAATGGCTTATCGTTCATAAATATAATTAATAGATGTTGATAATTAAATTAAGTGCTTAACCACCAAATCTACAGAATATCAAAACTGGTACACCGCATCGGTGGTGTAATGGTCGCGGTAGATCGTGGTTTCGAGCACCAATCTGGTCAAACCAAAGACTATACAATTAGCACTTGTTGCTTCTCCTCTGCGCTAAGCACGCAGCATTAAGGAAAAAGAGCAAAGACTGGTTGGCTCGGAATAAGGATAATGTGTCCGAGTGGGGCGACATGTCTATCCGCAGACTGTTGTTTCATTGAGTTGCACCATAACAATTCAATGTATTGGTCTAGTACAAAACGGACTTCATCATCATCTCATTGAAAATTAACTTGTTCTCCCCATGGTATAGCTGAAAAATTGATGAATTCGTGTTAAATAAAAATCACTCACTCAAAACTGGTCACCAGTAGGTCGCAGGTCAAATATGGTATTTATATGTATCCGCCATTTTTTAGTAACAAAAAATTGTTACTTTGATATTGCTATTTTTTAAACAGTTATACATGTTAAAGCATAAGTGGATGACTAATTCTTAAAATTACATGTACATGTATGCCAAAAAGTGACTGCAATTTCGACTTTGTAAAATTAGTTGTTTCAATGAAAACACATTTATTTATCTAGAATGTTTTTATATTGCAAGCTCCACACAGACACATTATAGCCAGCCTCAAGGCCAACAAGTCTTTGAGATAGATCTTGAGATCAACAATCTTCTTCATGCTGACTGACAAATAACAACTATTAGAGTAACTATTTATACTATTAGAGTAACTATTTATATACAATGTACAAAATGTAGAACAATAAACTTTTGATTGCCAATGTGAAGAACAAATCCATTAACACATATGTGTTTCCTCCTCACATCTTTAATAGTAATTAGTTCTGGATGTTCATAATACATGGACCAAACTGGGCATTTTTGCTTTAGTTGGCATCTGGGTTCCCTAATATAACAATTTTAGTAGCCCAGTAACTGATTTGATTTGCACATGAAATATTCAAAATTTCAGTAGCAAACTGTGCTACCTTCTGAACCTTTTCAGGGGTCCAGCCCAAACATTAGTATTCTTGGGCTACAGGGACAGAAATGGGTTTCACAAGATCTGATTTTAATCAGATTGTATACATGTACATTTTGTACTTCTATGCTCATTTTGACGTAAAGTTCCTCACAAATCGATTAGTTAGCAAGAATAATCAAAAGGGGAACATATTTGAAGCTTACACAATTTCTACACATTTAGGATGGACTAAAGGTACTATGAGCAAAGCTCACAAAATAATACTCTATCTCTCTCTGTATTCAGTTTTACATTGACTATTAAAAAAAATACTTATTTGACCTTGACATTTAAGGTCACAGCGAACTTAATATTTCACCTGCCACTTATATGCATATTTGCCCTTGACATTTAAGTTCAAGGTCAGTGACCTCATTCGATATAAAACACTCTGTTGTGTCCTAATATGTATAAATTAACGATCAATATTATGATGGTTGTAGGCCTTAAGAAAACACTTTCTGCACAGGACAAGACATACAATTTGAAACGAGAATTTGTCCATCCACTCTTGAATAGAAACATCATAGCAAAGGAAAGCAAGATGAAAGACTAACTACAGTTAATCTAGTATATGTGTATATAACATATAGCCAGGAATTAAGACTTCCATCCAGGTTCATCTGCAAAGACATATTATCTAGTGATTGTTGTTCAAGTGACCAATGAGCAATATTTCACCAAAAGTCATGAAAAGAACAAAAATTCCGCAGGTAAAAAGTTGGTAATCGGAAGGGTGTAAGAGTTCAGATTGCCATAATAAAAATAGTTTATATATTAGATAGCGTGAGAAAATTTTGACCTGCAAAGGGTCACAAATGACCACACCCAACATACTATTGCTCTTTAGTGAGTGAGTGATTGTTGTTTAATGCCAACTCAGCAATTTTCAGTTATATTATGGCGAGGACAAATTAATTTTCAATGAAATAATGATGAGGTCTGCTTTGTACTGGAACATTAAACCCTTAGTTGAATATTTATAGTGCGAGCTCACGGAAATAAAAGTCTGCGAATAGACAAGTCGCCCCACTCCGTCACATTATCCTGATTCAATGCCAACTAATCTTTGCCTTTTCCCCTTACTGCTGCATTCTTAGTGGAGAAGCAACAAATACCAATTCTATAGTCTTTGGTTTGACCCGATCGGGGCTTGAACCCACGATCTACTCGAGGCGAGCACACTAACCATTAACACCACCGATGCAGTTTCTATTGCTCTTGAATATCTACTGCATTTGTACATGCAACCTTAAAGAGCATGAAATTCTCCATATAATAAACTTTTAACCTTAGAATACATTAACATTATTCAGTATGTACATTTGTATTACATACATAAAAGTGATAACTGTTTTAATCATAATTAAAATAAAAGTTGACTTACCTTGAGGTATGTGCATAATTCCTACGGTAAGTCCTGATATTATATCACTAGGTAGATCAGTTTTAACATTGTAAGCTTTCAGGATCGACAAGAAAGGAAATGTAGCAAATATAAAATTCTTGAAGCAAGCCTTTGAGCAGGTACATTTGGAACAGCATTTAAGGCATGTTGCTTTTATAGAGCTTTGGGGACGGACCTGAGTATCGAATCCCTCATCAATATTTTGTTCGTTGAAGATTGGTCGGTCAACGAGAACCTTAGCATGGCCATTTTCTCGTACATCAATTAGAGACTCACTGAGCTCTGTTTCTTCCTGCATTTTCTGTTTTCCTGCAAAATATTTGATAAGAAATGTCTAATGAGTTTTTTCAACTAATTACATTACGAAAACAACTTCAAATATTTCACATACAAGAGACACAAGTAGCTATTTCAAATTACTGCAATATTCCATTGGAAATATAGAATATGCATTAAGAAAATAACCCAGCCATCAGATGTAAGTCTAAAAGTAATATAGATAAAATTAAGAGGTTTTTTTTAATGTCCCATTATAAATTGAACAAAATGATATTACAAGTAATTTCCGTTTACATACATATGAACCTCATAAAAGAAATCGAGAACTGTTCATAAGCAAATGTAAAGCGAAAATGAATATGTATCTTGAAAATAACTGTCTCTAGGGTAGTCTATGTGTTAGATTTATTAATGACAGGACACCCCATTATTGTAAATTTTGACACCTGATTTTGACAGGTGCAACATATTATATCTTTAACTGTCCCCGGAGTGGACAAGAGGTATAAATTCATTAAATCAGTGGATATCTCAGGTGTAAAGCAGGTAAATTAATCTCAATAAGGTCATATCTAATTGTATAATTAACTATGATAAATGTTCAGAGGTCATTTTAACAGTCCTATTGTTTGTTATGACAAAGTATTATATCATTGTACAAGCTTTATTTTTATGATTACAAGGTGACAATGTTCCTATTACAACTGATATACAAGTACAAATGTACATAGAAAACGTCTCTTATCAGCTGCAAATACTTTTAAAGGTACTTAAAGGGACAAATTTTTAAAATTGATTAGCCCGCCACAATATAATTAAAATATTACTGAAAGTGGCATTAAACACCATAACCATCCCCCACCAATCAATTAGTATCAAAATGTTAATAAAAAAAGAAATTTATACATTTTTTGTTAAATATTAAACTTGGAGCACGTACCGTACACCAGTAGATGTATTTAAAATGTTTTGGCCTTTACAGTAAACCGCTGGCAAAAGACTAGTGCTTCTTATTATTCGATATTCTGATATTCCGTACTTGAAGCTTTTACATTTGTAAGTTAAGACTATTTTCCAAACTTAAAAGAGCTTTCCATTATTTATCTTGTTTACAGATGCAACTCTTACGTAATTCAAAATTTCAGTTTTTTTTCAAGAAAATGCACATCCTTAATTTATCCCCAAAAAAAGTACATAATTTCAACCAAGTGATATTGCAACTTTGTACATTGTACAATCTGTTTTAGATTTAATGTAAAGTTTTTATATTATATTTTGTTCCAGGCGTTTCGGCTGAACACAGTCTGTCTCAATTTTATTGCAATGACATTGTGATAAAGACACATAACAGTAGAATGACCTTTATACATACATAGACAATGATATATATATTTATTATTTATTACTTCATGTAATTGAGTGAGCAAATTATTTAATGTCAAGTAAAAAATTTTTCAGTTATATAATATCAAGACTTTTTTTTATGAGATGATGATATCTACTTCATGAATGTATTAAACCAACTTGCAGGGGTGGATTTTTTTTTTATAGTGTTAGCTCATGAAACATTAGATAGACATACATACATTTGTAGTATCTCTCCATCCTGACTTATTATCCTGCCTCATAGACCACAGGCACTCGACGTCTGGACCCCTCTTTTCCCGGGTTGACCCCCCCCCTTTTTCCACAAAGTTGAATTTCACTAAATTTATTTTTTCCCCTTTAATACGTGTATTCTGGACACACACACACACGTACATTTTTTGTATTTAAGGGAAAAAAATGAATTTAGTGAAATTCAACTTTGTGGAAAAAGGAGGGGTCAATCGGGAAAAGGGGGGACCAGACGTCGAGTGCCTGTGTCAGAGACAACATTTTTTGCTCTTACTTTTTTATGCTGAACTAATTAAATCACAGAGGCAGTCTCATTGTAGCTATTCCAATTGTCGATCAGTATATTATTATTTTTTTGGTTTGCTTGTCACAAACTTATATTAGCTTAAAGACAATATATACGAGTCTGAGTTTGTGTGGTTAAAGACAATATATACGAGTCTGAGTTTTTGTGGTTAAAGACAATATATACGAGTCTGAGTTTGTGTGGTTAAAGACAATATATACGAGTCTGAGTTTGTGTGGTTAAAGACAATATATACAAGTCTGAGTTTGTGTGGTTAAAGACAATATATACGAGTCTGAGTTTGTGTGGTTAAAGACAATATATACGAGTCTGAGTTTGTGTGGCTAAAGACAATATATACGAGTCTGAGTTTGTGTGGTTAAAGACAATATATACGAGTCTGAGTTTGTGTGGTTAAAGACAATATATACGAGTCTGAGTTTGTGTGGCTAAAGACAATATATAAGTTTACTGAATATGTACTATACATATAATTTTTTTTAAATATTTCTTTGAAATAAATTGCTGCTCATTGTTTGCATGGACTGACTTAAATGATTTTTTTATTTAAACATGTTAAATTATACTACTTAGTTTACTGGTATTACAGGCAAAGCTATGGTCATCTATAGGTAATTATGAAATAATAAAATTTGGCTAATTGCAATGCTACATTAAAAACAATGTTTAATTTTAATTAATTTATACTTTTTCTTCAGAGCTGATTGAAAAAATTGCAATGCAACATTGAAAACAAAATGCTTCATTTTAATTTTAATTAATACTTTTTCTTCAATTCTGATTGAAAAAAAAATATTTTACTGCAAAAAATTGTTAAAACAATTACAGTATCACCTGAAAGTTTGATCTTACCTTGAAATATAGACATTGCAGTGGGTTATGAGCTGACTTATCTTAAGATGTGTCCACTTACTAGGAGACTTATTCATCTACATGTAATTCTGATGGTATGTATTATCAGTATGGTAAATACCAAATGTTAATAATCTAATTTACTACTGTCCTTGTATCAAGGACAATCATATAGTATTCTTCCACTTCTGTCTGTCCATTCAAAGTAAATGTCCAACTGACTTCAAAGTAACGCAGATGAAATTTACAATTTTTGTGAAGTATTCGGTAAATAGAGTCGATAAAATTTGTATTTGATGTCCATAAGAAGTGTGCAATAGACATGAAAGATTTAAATATGCATTTTTGGTAAACAAATACATGTATATATCATTTTTCACAATTGAGGTACTTTTTAAAATCTCTCATTTTATATACGGTAAATAAAAACATTATTAAAAGTTGAGCAATTGTTTACAAATAAAACACAGTCATGATTTTTACATGTGAAAATGATAGTATCTCAAATTTCAAGTCATTCATAAACAGACTGGAAAATACTGACAACAAGCTTTGAGTCAGTAAGGGCCTGGCAGGCAGGACAGTCATAGAAACAACAAATAAGTACAATTAGTACCTACATATATATTTATTCTGGTGACCAAATTACACCGTAAAGAGATAAATATCAAAAATACAAACATATTTACAAGTTTCAGAAAGGAAGTAAACAAATCAATAGCTACCTAAGGGCATACATGTACTTTAATTTTAACTATCTAATGAATTAACATTGTTTACTATTCAACATCGTGATCGTATAGTAGTTGGATTTATGACTACCTATGCAATTAGCGCCTATCACCACTAACGTCGTGAGTTCGAATCGCACCCAGGCAAGGTGTACTAGATAAAACATAATGTGATGAAGTTTGTCAGTGACTCTGGTTTCCTCCACCAATAAAACTGACTGCCACGTTGGCCACTATATGACTGAAACATTGTTGATAGTGGTGTTAAACACCATAACCCTAACTTAATTCAACAACAATATTTAACAGTATTTAGTAGATGCTGTACATGTGGTGTATATGAAGAAGCATACATCAACAAGAGACTATCTTAGTCTAATATTGTACAATATAGAGTTTTTTTATGCAATTTTCAAATTTCAAGGACCATAACTCTTTTGCACCTGAAAGTTGATTATAAATATTTCACATCTTAGCATAAAAAAATAGCTACCAAATTTTGAAACTATTACAAACTAAAACTGACCATCCTCAGATTAGCTCTAAGAAGTCAAGTGAGAAGAGATTTTTTCTTTGGAGGGGGGGGGACTGCAGTAGGATGTTAATATGCAGTGGTCAGCTAAATACACAGTTCCAAATTTACCAGTATGATTATGTGATGTAGTCCACTTCCCTCAATATATATATATATATGGGGGGGGGGGAGAATACTACATCTTAATCTACTACAATGTACATCAAAAAACATATCCTATCTTACCTGATTAATAAATTTTTATTGTATATATCAAATATCAATTGTGATACTAAATTGATCATTTTATTTGAACAGGTCAAAATCTAGCACATTAATTACATCATAATTGTTTTCCTGGTTTAATGAGTCCATGTGAAAATGTAAGGTCAAAATGTGGACTTTTAAATATATAAAATTAAATGTGTACATAATATAATTTCTAAATAATTTTGATTTATTTTATATCTTTTTTTTTTTTTAATCATTTAGAATAACATATAGACTTTGTATTCACCTGAGTTTCTATAGCTTACATACATATATTTGTTATCATCTGTCAGAATTGTTTGGATGAAAAAAAAAAGGTAATTTCCCCCAAAACACTAAGACCTTAATAAAAGGTATTAAGAGTTCCTATAATCTATAGGATGTATATAAATTATGATAATCAGTTAACACCATTTTTCATTAAGACCATCCAACAATGTCATGATCAATCAGTCATCTAGATATCTGATCTACAAATGATAATTATACATAGACTTTGTCACTATATGATCACAACTGTATGTGGATATCTTGGCTTCTCAATACCACAGTGTGGGAATGGAAATATATAATTGTCGACAATTGTGGGGTCAATTCTGGAATATAGGCAAGTACCTATACACAAAAAACCAGCAAATATCCAAAATAAGGGAAATGGCAAAGAATCGGGAGTTAACTTTTTCTATAATCGATGAACTAAGAATCCAGAGTATCTCCTAACAAACTTAAGAGCTTTGTAGATTCCATCAAAGAAGCTTTTTCAAGCTGAAAAATCAATGACGATCAATGATTTGACACAATTAATTGGATATTAAATTAAACTATGAGAGTGTCAAATTAACTTTATTATGAAAACTAGAGAGGAAAATTCCCAATGAGCCTTCACAAGAAAAACAGACTATCGATGTTTTGTCATATCTGTTATTTTTGCACTTTTACAAGTTGGATCTGTATAGGTATTTGCCTAAATTCCAGATTTGACCTCACAATTATTTACCATAATATATTTCCATTCCCACACTGTGAATACATTGTATCTATTTAACTAGCACTAGTGAATTCCCTACCATTATTCTCATTGGCTGCTATTTATACTCCTTCCCCAGCCTTTAAAGTTATATTACAACCTTGACCAAAAATATTCTGACATGCCCTACTGATGACCTGATTTTTGTATGTATCAATAACTCAATAACTCAATAACACTTTCAATACATATATAGCTTTCAATATGGCACACCTTTAGATTTAAAATAGTATTTCCATAGCCTACTTTTTTTGGCCAAAATGAGGGAATAGCTTAAAGGGGCATTATCTGCCAAAATCATAAATTTTTGTTACCCATAAAGACTATCAGATATGATTGATGCCTTAATAAAACATGTTTCTGTAACTTATAAATGTTATGAAATGTACATGCATTGGGGGAAAAAGGTGCAACTGCTCGTGTTTTGAAATCGATCAAGAAATGGACACCATCTTATTAATTATCAACATTGTTTACGGAGTTTGCCGAATCGTCATTAAATCAGTACAACAATGCACTTATTTCTTATTTTCTGTGAATCTGCTTTTAGTCGACGTTAATTATGGACAAAGAACCGTGCAAGTTTGCAGTTAATAAGCGACAAAATGCAAATTATTTGCTTGCAAGGAAATAATAAATCGATGGTCATTTTTGTTCTCAAAAGGCGAAAAGTGGTACGATAAGCTGTTTAATGTGAAATACAAAAAAAAAAAAAAAGTATTTACCTTTATTTCATCATTTACCAATTTCCAAAACATATAATTCTTTTTGTCAAAATCGTAGCTAATGCTTCTTTAACTATTCAAAATGAAATGTCAAACCACATTTATGGGAAAACATTGTTGAAACCTATTTCCATGTCAAAAATATTTAAAATTCCATAAAATTATATATTTGTTTTTAAAATATTTTCAAAATGACAATGTAAATATAATAACAAGTAATCTTTGTAGTATGAATTAAGGTGGATCAAATTTCATCCATGCAAATGTTATGTTGACTCAAAGCAACATAAAGTCCATCAATGAAGCTGCAGAAAGATGACAAAGAGGAAATAATTCTTCATGAACAGGAATGCTGATGTTTTTAAGTAGATACTTAATGAAAAATATAGATTTCTAGGAAAAGACTTACAGAAGATAATCGATGGGAATCACAATGTAGAATCACTGTCCAGTGTGGTATTAAAGTATAATTTCAAGCATATTTGCTAAAGCTTCTTTTTTGATATATTTGTAGTTTAAGAGTTAAAGACCCTTTAAATTGACTTGACATGAACGTAATAATAATCGTCAAGTTTTCTTAAATTCTCCAACCATTAATAAATTGGTTAAATTATAAAATCTATCTCAAAATTAAATATTTGTTTTTAAAATATTTTCAAAATTACAATGTAAATCTTATCAAATCTTGAGAATATTAATTTGCAAGTAGCTTTGTTGCCTATTTAATATTGTGTACGATTTCCATATTGGGATTAAGTAACGATTTTAGATATATTGTATTTGTCAGTGACTTGCATCAGGTCGGTGGTTTCCTTTCGGTACTACGGTTTCCTCCACCAATAAAACTGACCGCCACAATATAACTGAAATATTGTTGAAAGTGGTGTTAAACGCCATATACCCACCCTAAATATTGTACATTTGTATTGGAATATTCATCAACATCATTTTGCGATCTAACTGTCATATTATCAGAGGCAATAAAATTTGAGAATTATTCTTGTATAATTCTGCTTTCTCCATATTCAATTCTTAAAACTTATCACAATTAATTGCTGCTTCTTTTCATTTGCAGAAATGCAAAAATGGAGAAACCAGAGGGGGAATGGGGTCAATGCAAAATATTATTGTTTATCATGAATAAAATAACTCCATCAATATAAGCTACCAGATTTTGTTAGAAAAAAAAAGGTGTAAGTGTACATGTAAATCTGTAGATGGATTAATTTTTATATATAGTTAATCTATAATTGATGACTTAAGGTTTCACATTATGTTTTTTATATATAGTTAATCTATATATTGATGACTTAAGGTTTCACATAATGTTAAGTGTTTTTATATTGAATTTCAGCTTTATATACAAAACATTCTTATAACAGTCAATGATTTTATAAGCTGTTGTCTTCTATATATATATGTGATAGTTTGTCAGTGACTCGTGACAGGACCGTGGATTTCTTGGGTTACCCTGGTTTCCTCCACTAATAAAACTGACAACAACGATATATAACTGAAATATTGTTGAAAGTGGCATTAAACACCATAAACCTAAACCATCTATATATGCATATTACAATGAACATCCATACCAAATAGCCTCATTTTCATTTTCTCTAATTTTGACAAAAAATAAAAATTTGTTGCAATAATTGCCTTTAATAGAAAAATTTAGAATATTTTAGGAAATTAATTTATTGAGGCCAAAAAAATATCAAGAATTTATATATGCTGGACATAATAAATAGGCCTGCCTATCCATATTTTTCGCAGTAATTATTGCACTATATAATGACATACCTGAAGAAAGACACCTGACAATTGTCCTTCTGTTCCTTATCTTAACAAAGTAAGATAATAACTCACAATACAATGTTATGTAAATAGTAACAAAACCATTTGTACAAAATAAAATGTCAAAAAATTATGATTAATCAGCACATCTTTTTGTTTCCTTCTCTCATTATAAGACAATATCACTCACTACATGTAAGAGTGACCATTTGATACATGTATAACCTTGTTTGAAAAGAAGTCAAAAGACTTACTGACTCAAATATTGATTTTCATATTTATTTGTATGTAATTCTTATATCTATGATCAATATAATATATATAATAAAGAAAAATTATTTTCTTTTTCAAATCAGATCAAGTATAAAGTCAAATCAACAACAATGTTTGGGGCAGTATCCATTTTTGTATGTAAACAGGAAGAAATCATTAGAAAAATAAAACAAATACATTTTGTATAAATTTATTAACATATTTTCATTTAAAAGGCCATAGAACTTGAACAAAGGAATTATAGTAATTAACATGTTTTGTATTTTTCTACTCTGTACCAAATGTATAGTATCTTCCACGTTGCTTAAATCAACAGAGGAGCCGTCATGGCTATGATCATAGGATAGTTTAGATTTACAACTACCTATATAATGGGTACCTATATTACCAGTGCCAAATTCAGAAAAAGAAAGGCCCTAGGCTTCTCCACTATTGAGGCCCTTCCCAATCCCCTACCCTCACGATTGTACTGAAATGTTGTTTAGAGACTAAAGTTTGGTATGACAGCATAGCTATAGGTAAGAAAAGCTTATTATGTTTAAAAAAAAAAAATTCAACACCTTGGCTGGAGGCTCCCTAGATTTTGAGGCCCTAGGCTTCAGTCTGCTAAGCCTATGGGTAAATCTGACACTGCCTATTACATTGTACTGCTAAAGTTGAGAACTTGATTTCCAGTTAGTGGAAATGTATATTCAATACAACATTATGTGATACATGAACGAGGCATTAGACAACAACATCTGAGTGTACACTGATAGAATGTTTATTGAATCAACTACAGTCTAAACTGAACCCCTTTGGGACAAAAGAATTTGTTTTGTTTACACAGGTTCAAATTATGTAGACATTTTAGTAGATGTGACTGTAGTCTGTCTGGGTTAAGCAGGTTTTTGGTTTACTTAGGGTTTGGTTTGGACATGTTTCAATGTACTTTTGCTCTTTCTATGAATTTGAAGGCTCTAAGGATCTTTATGTCACAAAGTTAGTCAGCGACTTGGCATAAGTCATTGATTTTTCCAGTTTCCTCAGCAAATAAACTGACCAACTGACATAACTGAAAATGGACTTAAATACCCATAATTCACATAAACCATTAAATTAATAGTTAAATACGACATATAGGTTATAAACAAACATTAGCTACCACAACTGTATAATTCATTTCTTTATATATACACACAATAAATTGTTTGTACCTTTTTCACCTGGCTGCAGGCTTAATTCTTTAATATAAATTTAATTAACATCATGATAAACCATGGTCGTAATTTGTCAAAGTTGTCATAACCCATTTGTTATTACAAATAAGAAACAAGGTAAAATTTCAAATAATTCTGGTATTTTGTTTGAATAAGACAAAATGTGACATGTACTTAGTCATGAAGTAACTTTGAGAAAAATTAAAAGTGTGTAAATATTTGGAGAGGAAGTGGTCTCTGTCTTTATATCATAATTAGTTAACAGTCAGAAGTTTATCAGAGCAAGTTAAATTGACTACCAGATTGTCAGTGTCCCTTATCTAATGGTATCTGGATTGACAGGTGCAGCTACCTACATTTGTATATGTGTATGTAACAGGTACTCTCTTCTAGAAACTGTAGGTTCATAACCATTGTTTGCTAACACATTTAGCTCAATTGGTAGAGCGTTGGCTTACAATGCGAGAGGTTCCTAGATCAAATCCCATCATATTATTCAGAGATAAAACATGCTCTACTGTTATAATTACCCAACCTGGGGCCCCAGGGTAAGAATTAGAATTCTGTCTTGTTTAATATTGGTGATTAAGATATTGTCACCAAGTTATGATGACTCTTAAAGTGGGGTGGGG